>MQUG01001539.1:0-13029 GCA_007213375.1 Steinernema feltiae | reverse complement strand
GACACTTTTCAAGAATAATGTGTACGTAAGCTGTTTCTTTAGTTAAAACCAAAAAAAAATACAGTGTCTGGTTGGCTACTCACCGCGCCAAGGTTGCACGGATTTCAAGAACAATGGCTACAAAAAAATTACGATCTATGTACTAAGATGCGAACGATCCATCAAGTGACACTTTATTGGTTTACTTTATTGCCGTAACCGTGTTTGGTTGTTACTACAGGATTTCTGCGATGGAACCTTTGATTGGGTGCGCAAAATTGATTTCATCAATGACACCATTTTGTTAGTTGTCTCAAAGTGGAGAGACTTCTCACTCTCAAAAATTCTAAACTGACGAACTGTTCGATGTCGGACCACGAAAGACTCACTGTCAAAAATGTTTATTTCACTCTGCAAAGAGTCCTTGACGATTCGATTGCACCCAATTGAGAGAGCAACAATATGATACGAACTAGTATGTTGTACTGTACGCAACAAAAATCACAAAAGACATCATTCAAGCGGTCAAAAATGTGTTTAAAGTAGTGCATTTAATTACCAGGAATGCATTTACTCCCCCGGCTGACCTGAGCCGTATGCGACAGGAACGCAAAACAAGGATATGCATCAAACTTAAAAAGGAAAAAAAACGTCTGTCCACTATCAAAAATGTTTTTCACAGTTTATGTTTAAGTTGAAGTGCCAGAGCGGTTCACAAATTATTAACGCAACATCAAAGAATACAGCTAGTTGTCTATTGTGTACAAAACACTGATACATATGCCTAAAACTTAAAGACGAACAAATGGCGGCCCTCTTTCAAAAATTTATTTTACATTGAAAGAAGCCATCGAATGCTCGATTGCACACCATCGAGAGCTTAAAAATTAGTTGTTATAATAATAAAAGTGAAATGTAAGCTAGAGAAATCACCAAAAGCCATGGCAACGTTATGAAAATACAAATTTGGAAAACTCAGAGTTGTCTTTTAAACAGATCTTTCTTGGCAATCTTAAGCTGATCGATTTTTTGTTAGTATTCACGTAGTATTCCGGGTAATCCATGTTTGCCGGGCGTAACATTTATCTCACAAAAATATTTAAACTTGTAACCGTTTTTTGCGCTACAACGAATCGATCAGCACAACCGATCAGCTTTACCAATGTGCAGAAACCTTTAACCGGATCAAGATTGATAAGCGTCCTACAACGTCACAAAAAAAGCGTCTCACAAACCTAACAACAACGCAAAAAAATGAGACAACATTGTACAACAGACCCAAAAAACCCATTAGTCCTGATTGCGCCAGATAGACGCCAACATTTATCTGTGCTGCTAAACGACGATGTAGAGAAACAAAAGCGTAGAATAAGGAATGAAACTAGTTCATTTTAAATGAGAAGGCTATAGTGTACAGTGGTCGACTGATGCATTAAATTCAGTCAATTGCGTGTTTCATTTGTTTAGTCCGCTCGTGGTCAAAAATAATGCACGCGTGCGTACAACGCAATGCCAGAAGATTAGGTGATTGGCCCAAAAATGTTTTTGAATTTATAAAAAGTTGTCATTGATTTGTTAACGTCTCTTAACGTTTCGTCAGTACAGAGTAATTCGAGTTCGCTGCAAAAAAAAGCTGAACCCTGTAGAAAAATTACCGATCAAATTATTCAAAACTGAGCAAGTATTGCTATCACCAAAAACCCCCTCTAATTTGTTTTGATTTTCAAATGCGCTTGAATCAGAACTGCAAAGGCAACAGATATCTTGAACAAGAATTTCAAACGTAAAAATCAGCTTGAAAACTGTTGAAATGAAACGTTTACTACCCTAATTTTTTAAAGCCTGGTTCACCATATGATTCACGTTTCAGTCGAGAATCAAACGACAAGATGTTGTTCTAGGAAGTCGAAAAAAGAAAAAGTTACAATTCGTTTTTAATAACATACTAAAATAATAATAAAAAATAATAAAAATATTAATAATTTTTAATAATATACAAAAAAGGCGACAACTCTACTTAAATGAGACTGCATGCGTCAGTTTCGTTTAAAAACGCTAACAAAACATTTTTTTCTGATAACATTCGCAAGTAGCATTAAACAGTGCGACATGTGCGAGCTCACAAAAATAAACCAAACAAATTGAGATGATTTCTCAGGCTCCATGCTGTGTGCTACACTATTGCAATCAACTAGGAAACTCTAAGCATTGTCATAAAATTCATTAAGAGTAAATTTGTAGACACAAATATGATTACAAACTTGTGGAAAACTTATTCAAAAACTTAATGAAACCGGACAGAAATTGATTTTCAAATACCACAAATAATAAATCTTCTGATTAAAAACAAGTTACGTTTCTAAATCTATCGCGCTTGATCCCTCGAAATACCATTGAAAACGGAGCAGCGAGCTGGGCAAAAACGAAACCAAGCGTATACAGGGACTTTGACGAAAGAGACCTGTTTAATTCAACGAACTGCGGTGAATTGCCGGAAACGCATCAATAACGACTTGGTGCGTTTGACATGATTTACGGCCGCTAAAAGGCCGCTACGATTGGATGGCAGCTAATTTGTTTTGACTAAACGGTTTAATTACCCAAGATTGAGGTTAATACTAACCTACCTACCATCAACAAAAATTTTATGAGCGCTAAATTTAGATATTGAAGTAAATAAATCTTTTTCGCTGCATTTTTGCATAGCATGCCTAGACCTTTGCCTAAACAAAGTCTAATCTGGAAGATTAAGATGTAAAAAATTCCTGTTCCTAACAAAAAATAGAAAAAAAGACGTGAAACGTAAACATGTCATGTGCCATTAAATGAAAACAGAACGATGGCTTAAAGGATTAAAAATAAAATATTACCAGTCAGGGAAGGGCACCCTAAAGAAGGTGCACTAAACTGTGATTTACCATAAATCGTCCACAAATGGTGGTAGATAGAAAAGAATAACATCTTGTACTAATAGAACCGTTGCGTGTGAGATGTGTGCAATGCAAATCTCCAAAAATCAAATTTAGTTAAAGAAGTCAATACGGCGGGTGGATAAAAGCGGTCAAAACAAGGTCTTGTAGAGTTCATTAAAAGTGCCCATGTGGAACGATGACCAAATCCGCTATTTTTCTACTTCTTTTTCTACAAAATACTACAAACTAAAACGCATACACCAGAGATACAAACTCGTGAAGCACCATTATACAGTCAAAGGAACCAAAATTATTTATCAAAGCTAATAGCGAATTTTTCCCTAAATTGAGACACATCAAAAATGTTCGTTTGTTTGCTTCTCCAATGGTTTACGTTGAGCCGTTCATTTGTTAGTAGATGCGTGGGTGATGTTGTGTTTTTGTGATTCAGTTTTCAATTCAATTAACAATACAAAAACATCAATTGTGATCAAAACTGACGGAAACTGAATTTAACGGTGAAAGTCGTGTGACCCAAACCTAAAAACCAAGTGTTACGTTGTGTTTTCCGGACGATTCGGACGAAGCTCAGATAGTTCAAAGATACTTCTCAATAATACGATAAAATCAGAAGATCTGAAGATCCGTAAAACAGTCAAAAAATTGCAATGTGGTTGCATGTTTTAGTGCGGTTTACAACAAACGATGGTGGTTGCTTCGCATGTCTGTGTAATAGTGATTCAACGTGACAACTTCAACTTTTCAAAAAAAAAATGCAAGGAAGTAGTTAACTGCCAAGATTTGTGTATACAGAGTCCGTGTCCGGGCAAGACAAAACGCTTGATAACCCGCGACCGACACCCCAATAATTATTAGAAGTGGTAAAGCCAAAAAATTATCTTTAAATGCATTGAGTTGTGAACTAACCAAATGTACAGAGTTAGGTCTTTTTTCGTTTTTTTAGATTAACTATCTTGGCAAAAATTGCCCCAAAAACCTAGTAAATTGAAAATAATGAAATGTATAAAGTTGGTAAACTAAACGTACCCTATTAGACTTTTTAGAGCTCCAATCCGTATTTTAAATATCGAATAAAAACGCCTACGATGCGCGATTCGGCTGCATTAAATTTCAACACCAAAAACCGCAAACAAACTACGTCGATAACTACCATTGAACGACAAAAATTTCAAACAAACACAAAGTTGGACTGTTCGTACTACAAAAAACTGTATTTCTTCATTGTTGTTGTTGTGTCATTAAGCAACGAGCGGATAACCTAAGCGCACGAAATTAGTACGGAAAAAAATCGATTGGTGAAATAATGACGTGTATGAAGCCCGTGTTCATGTGTCAGTTAAGAAGGTGAAAAAATAGCCGAAATTCTATATGTATATACTCAGTTAGCAAGAAAAAGATTAGCTATAAAATCCGTGCATTTTTTTTCAATTGGTTTGATCGTTTCAACGACCGAGTTAAGCACAGCAAACTCGAACTTGTTGCGCCGACATGGGCCGAGTAAAATAAGTTCTCATGTTTAAGTTCAACGAAGTTACAGAAGTTCAAAAATATCATTTAAATGTCAAGAAAGAAACGAAAAAAGAGAAACTACGACGATTATCAACATTCAAGGACAAAAGAAAGTACAGCCGTTACTCTTAAGACCGAAAAGACGAAAGTAAGACTGGTGTGGCTGCCTCAAACTGCACTTGTTGGCCTAGTGAGTGAAATCGATAGTAGCTCAAAGGTGGTTCCTGCATAGTCGAAAAAGTACAAAAAATTGGTCACGTCAGGTGCTTAGATCGTCACTTTTTCAAGAATTCTGAATTCTGAACCTCGCAAAGACATGCAAAAATCAATTAAACTTTGCTGGCGCCAATTTTCAATTGGTTAGACCGTTTCAACGACTGAATTAAGCATCGTTAACTTGTACTTGTTGCGCTGCCATAGGCCGAGTAAAATGTGTTTACATACTTTATTTGCACTTGATGTTACTGGCTGATGCATAAAAGGCGCAATTAAGGCAGACAAAGTTATAGTAAGTTCAAAATTTTGAATTTTGTTAATTAATAAGAACACCATAACTTAACGTAACAAAAAGCGTACGCGCAGAGAGCGCCAAAACACTGAAGTGGCCGCCTCAATTACACTAAACAATAAAGAACACAAAGCCCAAAGGATACAACTACAAAAAATTTTAATTTTTTTATTCTTCTAAACAACCTAATTGCCTGAAACTGGAAATACAAAGTAGGACTTACCAAAAAACCCCTCTGCACTTTACAAGACAACATTCCTTGTTTTGCATTCCCCCAAGCACGTTTCCCTAAAAATTACTGAATTGCAACAGTAAAATAGGCGTCTGCTGTAATCGTCAAAAAATATTGATAGTTGCTTGGGAACATCATGTTATATGCAAAAATAAAAGCTAAAACTTTTTCTTCTAATTATGAAAATTTAAAGTTTAAAAATTTTAAAAACTCACAAACTCATTTAGTTTGACCGTGATAATGACGAGGAAATCATTGGCGCGATATGCTT
The DNA here is from genome assembly GCA_007213375.1 of Steinernema feltiae. NCBI lineage: Eukaryota > Metazoa > Nematoda > Chromadorea > Rhabditida > Steinernematidae > Steinernema > Steinernema feltiae. Next base: position 7,597 of record MQUG01001539.1, on the reverse strand, counting down.
TTAATTGAATTTGTGTTCAAATTGGTTTAAAAATGCAAGTGTTTGACGTTCATTAATGCATACAATTCATGAAATTCCAATTTAAATTAAGTGGTCACGTCAGGTGCTTAGATAGGCACTCTTTCAAGAATAATGTGCACATGAGCTATTTATTTAGTTACAATACCGCCTGAAACTGGAACGACGAACTAGGACTTGACAAAGAAAACCCTCTGCACTTTACAGGACAACATTCCTCGCTTTGCATTCCTTCATTCTTCCATTTCCCTAAAAATTACTGAATTGTGACAGTAAAATAGGCGTCTGCTGAAATCGTCAAAAAATAGTTGATAGGTTGAGGAAGATCGTTTGATGATCAAAAATATAAGCTAAAACTTTTTCTTCCAATTATGAAGATTTAAAGTTAAAAAGTTTAAAAAAAACTCACAAATTCATTTAGTTTGACGGTGAAAATCATTGGAGGAAATCATTGGCGCTATATGCTTTTTATTGAACTTGTTATTGAACTTTTTATTTTATTGAACGCATACAATTCATGAAATTCCAATTTAAATTAAGTGGTAAGACGTCAGATGCTTAGATCGGCACTTTTTCAAAAATTCTGCGTACGTGATCCGTTTCTTTAGTTACAAACCCAAAAAATACAGCGTCTGGTTGACTGCTGGAATTCCAACAATACCTGTGATACCGCGCCACTGGTGGGATTTCAACAAAAGTGTAACAACTGGTCGAAAAAAAATGTTTGACCACAACATGTTTGTCCAAAAATTGACAATTTTTCAGCTAATCTTTGAAGCAGTCTAAACATCAACAACTGTGTACTCCGTTCAGTTTGCTAAAAATCGATTGGTTCGATTAGTTCAAAATGAGTCCCAAAAATCAACGCAAAGAAGAACGAAAGATCAAGAAAATAGTTGATAAACGCTAAATTAAAGCGCTAACGGCCAAAAATGTATATTTCCCATTGCCTTCAAAGGTTGAAATTTGAAAACTATATCGTAGAAACTTCAACCGGATCAAGATTGACAAGCAACTTGCAAAAAAGAGGACGCCGAAAAATACCAAACAAATTTCACCTATGAGCTCCTCGAACTATAAATCTACAATTGAAATTAAAAAGATTCAGACGGGAGCATCTAATTGCTAGAATGGTCGCAAAAGTGAGCATTTTATTCTAGGACAAAATGAACAAAAAATCCAAAAACCTATAACGACAAAAACGTTGCGTCAGGAATGAAACTCGTAAACTTGAGTTAAGAAGGCTGTGAACTGTAGAAATTGCATTTTCATTCCATTTTTCTCTTCTTTGCTTGAAGTTGCCTGAAGTTGCCCGAACAAAAATAAAATGAGTTCAACGCGGCTCTATTTGCCCTCTTCAAATAGAAACTGCAGCCTGCAACAACAGCAACTGGTTTTCAAACTGAGCAAATGCATGCAACTTGATCGCGCAAAAAACGTTTTGAACCAACTTCTCTTCATGCCGTTGCTTGCTTGTTAATGGCTCTAAAATACAACTACTCAAAGCACTAAACATCTGAAAACTAAAAGTTTTGTAAACACCGAATTTGTAACGCCCGAATTTGTAAACAACAAAATAATTATCTCGGAGATCACGCAGAATTACTGAAACGTTGCGTGACTTGTTGCATGGTGCGCCATGAACGGACAGAAGCAGCAAAAAAAAACATTTATTTTCTTCCGCATCATTTTCATGCTCGGTTTGCACAGAGTTGAATAGTGCCAACCAAAACAAAAATATATTCAAAGTACTTAGGATCTTGTTTTTTTTTTCGTTGCATAACATTCAGAACAAAAATAAAATGAGTTCAACGCGGCTCTATTTGCCCTCTTCAAATAGAAACTGGAGATCGGCCTGCAACAACAGCAACTGGTTTTCAAACTGAGTAAATGCATGAAACTTGATCACGCAAAAAACGTTTTGAACCATCTTCTCTTCATGCCATTGCTTGCGCCTATTAGTTCAGATATCCATTTGTTTGAAGCTCTAAAATAAAAATAAAAAAACTAAATGTAAAATGTTAAGTGGAGCTTTTCTAAAACCCCCTTGAACTTGGTTCGAGTGGTTCAAAATCAGCCCCAAAAATTTCAGTGCCGGAATGTGGAACACGAGTTGTTCAAAAAATAAAATAAAAAAACAAAAAATAAAAATTAGGACGCAAAACATGCCAAAAAAATTTCACCTATGAGCTCCTCAAACTATAATTCTATAAATGAAAACAAAAAGATTCAGACTTCAAAAAGGAGAGTATATAGTTGATTGGATGGTCGCAAAAATGAGAATTTTAAATACAAAAATACAAAAAAAATAACCGAAAAGGTAGAATCTAGTATGAAACTTGTGAACTTGAGCTAAGAATGTTGTGAACTGTAGAAATTGCATTTTCATTCCATTTTTCTCATCTTTGCTCGTATTGAAGTTGCCCGAACAAAAATAAAATGTGTTCAACGTTGTTGCACTGTTGGATTACAGACCACAAACAAATGTAAAAAAAATATTAAAATTATAAAATTAATTTTATTCTCAGCAAACGGATTGATGTTCAACATTTTACGACTACGAAGTTGCATGAGAAATAGCAAAGACGAAAGGCGTGAAATAATTCAAAGTTAAAATGTTCAGTTTTGAAACATATCGCGCAAAATCGTGTATTTGAAAGTTTAAGTAAAATAATGTAAGGTGGAATACAATTATTGGCTAAAATTCTTGCAATCAATCCAATCGTAGACGTGAGTAGCTCGCCTAAAAACCAATATGTCTCATGTAAACTGCATTTGACTGTTTTAAATGCTTTCTACAATAAAATTCGAAAATTCAATTTGGACTGATATTTGGAATGATAATAGTTAGCAGAGCTGAATATCTTTTTTGGAAAAATGAAGGTTTTAGTCGTATTGGAGAGCAATCGGAAGGTGACAAAAATAATTAAAAAACCGGAAATATACATAGGATCCTAGCGAACGACCGATGATCAAAATGGTCAGAATAAGCAGAACAATGTGCCTAGCTGGCGAACTACAGTTTCAGGAATGTTTCAATAATTTGAGTTCAAAATGGAATTCAACATTCAAAAATGCTATAAAATTGTTTCCCTAATCCAGTAGCTTCGCTCAATTTCTGTATTTTATTAACGGATTTTGCGGTTGGCGGAAACAAACACAATTCTTTGGACCTTGAAAAAGCTTCTAAAAAATTGTTTTCTGTGTTTTGTGCGAGAACGTCGTCTAAAACTGAAGGAAGATTGTGCAAAAATTGAACTTCTTCTTGCTCTTTACTACACAGAGAAGAATTGGATCGCGTGCTTGCCAAACACATAAAACAAAAAGAAAGTGCTCGAGGCAATTAAGGAAGACACTGTAGCGGCCAAAAATGTAGATTTCAAATTGCCTTTGAAGGTTCGATTGAACCGAATCAACGTAACCAAAAATTATTATACGATACCGGAAAGTGAAAAGACATGAGTGAGTTATAAAATCAAGAATTCAAAATTAACTTGTAAACTAACGAAATAGTCGGCAGTTAGTTGCCAATTGAGAACAACGACCTGAGCTAGATTGAGTCATAGAACGCGTAAACACTGATGTTTCAAACTTCAAGCAATTCATGGGGGCTGCCGTCAATCCGAAATCGATCTATTTGTGTGATAAACATGATGTCAGAAACGTGCAGGTGATGTGTTCGCAAAAACTGAACAACACGTATTGAACGGCAGGATGCTGAAGTTAATAGCCGACCGTCCGATCCAAAAAAATGAACGAAACACTCGAGGGAATTAAGACAAGTCGATTTTCTAGAAATACTAGATTATAGATTGTACTTGTACTTGTAGATTATAATTGTAGAGCAAACATTGCAATATTTATCCCAAAAAAACATGTTTTCTTTGGAGAATTCAATCGATTCAGTTGTTCAAGTAATGGAGGAACCCTCGATTAATATTCGATTAAAGTAAGCGATGTAGCGAAGGAAACGCGCCTTACGGGACCACAAAATCAATTAAAAATTGTTGGAAAGCTATTGTTATACTTCCGAAATTTTCAACAACTCTCTTATGATCAGCGGTAATGGTCTTCGTGTAGTTTTTAAGGGAGTTTCTGTGTGCGCAGTTAGGATAAGAATTGAGGAGTGAATTGAGCTACCTGCTTCGATTTGGCTCAAAGTCGAATCTAGCCTGGAGTCATAGTCTTCGTAGTCATACGTCAAAGTCGCACTTTTCGAAGGTGCAGATTCCTTCTTGGACGCTCCAAAGGGAAGAAAAACGAGCGCGAATAGGAAGAGAACCCTGCACAGGACCATCAAAGCTAACGTGAAGAAACGACTGAAAGGAACGGCAAATAACGGGGAATAAGCGAATAGAGTGGATGGAGCGCATTAATTCAGGTCTTTCAAAGAAAAAACAAATGTCAAATATGTTGATTTGAAAAGTTGATTTTATGGATTTTCTTCTTCAACTCATGTCCAAGCGGTCGTCATGAATATTTGGATTGCAAACAATAAACAAATTTTTAAAAAAAAATTAAAATTTTAATAAAATTTTCAATTTACTTATTTTTCAGTTTGTTCAAAAGATGCTTGGTTACTACAAGTTCGTAACCGTTAAAGTAAAAAATGCTTGACTACTTGATTTGCTATATTGTTCAAATATAGTTGGCTAAAAAAGACCTTGACCAAACGAAAAACGAACAAAATGTAGAACAAAGCTTGTACTAATGTGATATGTTCTATCTGAAAAGTTGATTTTATGGCATTCATGCTTCAACTCGTGCCCAAGCGGACGTCGTGAATATTTTAAATACAGACAAAAACAAAGTTAAATAAATTATTAAAATTATAAAATTTCTTTAGAAAAAATTAAAATTTTAATAAAATTTTCAATTTTTTTTTAGTTTGTTTAAAAGCTACGTGATTACTTCAAAAATGCTGAGTTTTCCCTGCCAGATCACAAGATCTTGTTGATTGAAGCGACACTTGTTTAGTTGTTTACTATAGTAATTGCTTAGCCTTTGACCAAGTGCAAAAAAATTAAATATTCTAGGTTTGGCATCTTACGTATTTCGTTCCTGTTATCAAAAAAGGAAAAAAGCCGAAAATGAGTTTGTGCTTATGCAGTTGCAGTCTGCAGTTGGCAAACATGGCAAAAATCAATACTTCTTTATTACGTTCACCAATCTTCAAAGTTGGAAAATTTGCGTTTTGTCGTCTGTTCTGTCTAGTTGGCGAGCATCTGCCGTTTTTAAAAAATGCCTTAAACCTTAAATTCCTTAAATTAATTAAATAAATTAAAGACCTTAAATTGCAGTTATTGCGAAATGCAACAGAATGAAAAGCAAAAAATCATAAATATTTGACTAATTTAAACTCATTTAAATCAACTCATCAAAGCATTTAAACAGTGTGTTTGGTATTCAATTTAAGCGCCAAGAACGCTAAAAATTGTAAAAGGATGTTTTTTTTACAAAAAATAACAAAATAATACTCATTTCTGTCTCAGCTAGAAAATTGCAGTTCGCTTCCATTTGCTTAATCAAAAAAGCAGAAATGTTTGAAAGCAGAATTGAAATTTATTATGAAATTGAAATCGAATTGAAATCAACAATTGATCGAAATACCAAGCCCACATGGAGGCGCAAAAGATCTATAAAGCGCAAATATAACCAAAATTCCAGAAAACACACCAATCAAAAAATATTTGTTAAAAAAATTTAGGTCTATTAGGGCTATCAAAAATTGAATGTTGTCAACTCTAAATGACGCTCAAGCAAAGTTACATAGGGTAAGTGCTTTATCGAAGACGACCAGCTTTGATCATGAGCTCTTGGCAAATTTGGCACTCAAAACACAAATGTGCACCTCGAGGGAGAATGCTTCAATATTAAAGACTTCAAAATTAACAAACTAGTGTGACTGCGCTAGTGTTCTTTAGTTTGGGTAAACATTATATTGAAACTGCCACTAAATTTGACTTGGGAACGATGAGTATTTTCAAAAATGCTTTAAAAATGCTTGTAATTTTGATTAGAATCGATTCGACAAAGAAACAAAATTTAAAACTTCAAAAGTGAAACAACTCGTCCTCGTCGTTGACAAAAGCAGCAAAAAAAACAAGCATGCAACCAACCAGGTGACAAAAATGAAGTAAACAAAAGTATTTTAGATCTAATTCAGAGATCGCAAACCAAATTGAAGTTGCGTATATTTATAATAAAAAATTATTAAAATGATTCTTTAAGTTCCAATTAAGCTAAATGTGAAGAGAATGGAAAATAAATAGAACAAACTCGATTAGCAGCAGTTCTTTACTGCATAACTCTAACTAAAAGAACTATAATGGGGGCGGAAAATTTATTTAAAAAAAGAAAAGATATCTGTAACGATACACAGAGTCACCAAAAATTTCAGACAAAAGTAAGCGTGGCGGTGGTGCCTGACGCGAGAGGTCGCCACAGAGAGAGATGGGCAAGCAGCCCAAATGCACATAAAACGTATTCAACAATGGACTTTAACCTTACAGTACAAAGTACAAAGTCGTATTGGAAATCGTATTGTTGTCAAAAACTTAAAGAAGCCGGACAGAATTTGATTTGGAAATCACCACAAAAAACAAATCTTCTGATTAAGAACAAGTTACGTTTCTAGATCTATCGCGTTTGAGCACTCGAAATACCATTGAAAATTGAAAGTCAGCGAAGAAAAGCGGGTGACCCGAACCTGGAAACCAAGTGTTCTGTGGTGGCAGTTTGATTCTTCGGACGATTCGGACGACGCTCAGATAGTTCAAAGATACTTCTCGATAATACGTTATTTCCTTGCTGAAACGCTTCGTACTAAAAATGTTCACTGAAACGCCAAAGAGACGACAGCACACAGATCGTAGAACTCGATCATGCATCGCCTGCTGCAAAAATGCAAATTGGAAAAGTTCCATTGTTAAAGATTTTCTCATCAACTGTGGAGAAGTCCCGAATACAACAAAAAAAATATTGGAAGAACTAGAAGCAATGTTCATTGAATAGCAATTAGGACAAAAAACAAACTTTCTAAAAAGTTCTTGGACAACAGTGTGAAAAAATGATGCTCAAAAAACATTAAAACTTGACTACTACATACACTTCACATACACCACACAACACATGACAACTTTCAGGAAAGCGGCCGTCAAAAAATTCTCTAGATTGTAATAAATTCTGCAATGTGGTTTTACAACTCAACTTTATATTAAAAACTCAACAAAACAATTCACTCGATACTAAGAATCGTGTGTTGTAGCAATGAAGCTGTTAATGCGATAAAGCTGCGCAGCAAAAACCGGGTGAGCAAAGCACCGCTTACCGCGATTGCATGTTTTAGTGCGGTTTGCAACAAACGTTGGTGGTTGCTCCCCAAACACCCCAAAAAACAAGACAAAGCACCTTCGGCGTCCCTGCATATTAGGAGCTGTTTGCAGATGAAATAGTAGTAAACAGTTTCAGAAACAGAAACTCATCTCCAAACGCATGTAGTGAATGTTTGGATTACAGACAATAAACAAATGCAAAAAATATTAAAATTATAAAATTTATTTTAATAAAATGTTAATAA
>MQUG01001538.1:0-12128 GCA_007213375.1 Steinernema feltiae | reverse complement strand
TCGTGTATTCGGTCGATCCTCCGTTTGTGTCGAAAGTGATGCGGCAGGAAGCAGCAATCCCATCGCGCGGCGATGTGACGAATGAAGCAATTGTGCGAAGCTGGCACGGTATCTAGAAGCATTTTCATACTTCAATCTCCAGGATTACGGTACTTACCGGCTCGAATACTTGTTGTAGAAGATGAACGAAGACGAGGAGTTGAGGACAACAATAATGTTGTTGACATCATTCAGAAGATATCCGATAGGTCGGCGGAAAAGGTCTTGGTCGAGGATCTCGGCCAGATTTAGGATAAAACTGAGGGTATAGCAGAAGATGAAAACTGAAAACTAAAGTTAGATTACGGTAGAATGGCTACCGTACCCTTGATTTCAACCACCGAAAGAATCATACAACGCCTCGGTGCGTTCGGGAAAAACAGAAACGAACACAACGATTAGTGTGTGTTTGGGTCTTTGAGTCCCCGCGGCGTCGTCGTGGCGGGCAAACAACAAATGAAAATAGCACCCGAGGAGCTTTTGAGAACGTTCCCAGCGCATTGAAGACAACACAGAGGTCGCGACAGACAGATTTTGGGTCTATATATTCTGATTTTAAGCATGGCTCCAACTAGCAATCGTTAGATGGTGCGACGCTCATTACTGTCAGATCGCGCTGAACTACTCGAAATATGACAAAATCGCTGGCTCCGACGACTTGCAAGCTGTAAATCCGATAAAACGCGTCTTCTCTGAATGAATTCACGTCGACACAGCGATGGATTTCGTTCCTTTCGCTTTCTGCGACCCCGTTGCTTCAATGTTTGGGACCATCGTTTCTCTTGACGAAGCCTTCACAATCAACATGTTTATTAACCCTTTACCGCAACGATTACTGCAACATAAGAGCGTTGAATGCTCTCAGGCTTTGAATGCTACCAAATTCGGCTTTCAACTCATCAGCAGCCGGGGACTTCTGAATGACGTCAAAAGTTTGCACCGTATCTAGTTCGATCTGCTTCCTCAATCAAGACGTCTTCGAACGCCTCTTCGTAGCCCCGGATGACGATTTTTTGGAATGGTACAGAAGCGAAAGGTGACAACAGAGCGACAATCGTCTCCTTCGGTGCATCGGTCCGATCAAGGGAGAGAAGAGCGAACAGACCAACACACGGATGTACAAACTGACGCGGTGCCATAATTATTGCGCTGAAATCCTAAAAGACCAATATGAACATACTTTCTGCGTGTTTTGTAAAGTTCTGCGAGATCGACCGGTAAGTAATGGCCAGGGCGACCACTTCGAAGTACGTAGAACCAGTTTCCGTCTTTGAATTGGACCCACAAACTCAGATTTATGCGGTTAGCTTGGTGATCGGTGAAGGCGCTCTTCCAAGGGCAGCGTTCACCGAAGTTGACGCCGTCAAGTGAAAGAGCGTTGATGCAACGGCGTCGCAGAAAGCGAAAGGAACGGATTCCATTGTTGTGTCGACGTGAATTCGGAGAAAACGCGTTTAAATGGAGGTTTTCACTGCGGAAAGCATTGTTTTTCGGTTTTCAATCAGAATTGAGGTCAATTGATTTTTTGTTTTCTCTGCTGATTAGCTAAACAGTGCATAAACAGCTAAACAATGATTAGCTAAACAAACAGTGCATCTAAACAGTGCAATCATCCAAAAATCACAGCGAAAAATTTATTTATCACACAAAATGCATCTTAAGACTCATCCGGATTCATCGCGGGTGGATCCATCGCGAACGCTGACACTTCGCTGACTTTGGCTGCTTCTGCTGCTTCGACTGCGGTTGCTTCTCTGGCTACGCTGACTTTGGTGATTGCGATGACTGCGACGGGGCATGGAAATCGGGCGCACGGGCGGTGAATCGGCATCGGAAGACGACTTCAAGCAGGTCACGATGCAAAGAATCAAGATCGCGATGACGAGGATGAAGCTGAGAACTCCGAAGCCGATCGCGAGGCCCATGGTGAGGTCGAACGTAGTTTTCTTGTCTTCAGTTGTCGCCTTCTGATTCCTGACCGCCTTCGTGGGATCATCATAAAAACCCTCTGAAACAAGAAATCAGCAGTTTATGAAGGCATATGTAGGGGGAAACTCACTTCTTTCGCGGCTCACGCACTGTCCTTCCTCCAGCATGTCCCTGAATTCGCGTCTCTGCTCCTCTTCCCAAACTAAACGTCAGAAATCAAGATCAAGACAAACTTACACATGGTGATTTCAGTATTCTTCTCGATCTGCAAAGCTAATCCGCACCAGTCAGCGTGCTTCTCGCTGATCATTCGCACCGCCTTCTCGGCGACCTGGTAGAATCGGTATTGTCCACGCGTAGAGACGTTCTTCGGCACCTTTCCACTGTTGTCAAAGTATTGGAATTTGTAGTTCTCTGAAAAATGGAGCATTGTAATAGCGAGGAGCACACGGACGACTCACTTCTCCACGCCGCGGCCTCCTCTTGCGGAGTGTCAAAATGCGGCGGCTCCGCGGAGCCAAAGTCGATGACGAAGAGCACCAACGACGACGACGAGGAACGGTTGAACGGAGACCATCGTGATGAGCAGCACCGGTTGAGCAACTGGTTCACCGCAGAGTGCGCAGCGTCGGCGCCTTTTAAAGCCGTTTCTGGTGTCTATAGACATAGTCGTGCGAAATGCGCACGTTGCAGACACCGAATCTGCAGATTCCACGTCAACGTAGTCTGATAAGAATTCCAGACACCCAAAAAGCCTCAAAAGCATCGCTTCTGCTGGTGAACCAGTTGTTCCATCGGCTGTTCAAGATGTGCCGCTCCGTCCTTCAGCTGCTCGTCGTCGCCATTGTCGCGCGCTCGTTCGTCGACGATCACCGTCGACGGACAGTTCCGCCATTACGGCGTTTGCAAGAAGGCGATCTCGGACATTGGCGTTCGACGCGCCGATTGGTGTGGATTCGGATTGGCGTTGATGAAGAATTATGAGGTCATCAAATGTGAGTTGATTCCATGTCCCACTGCACGCTAGTTTATCTTCTCCATGTCCGAATGTCCAAAGTCGTCTTCGACGGATCTTCAACAGAACCTATGTCCAAATCAACAATACATGAATCGACGCACTCAATTCTTTCGCGTAACGAAGAGTGGACTCCCATTATGTATGGCGTTGGACTTTCCAAAGACTCCAGCGCTAACTCAGGAAGTACTGACACAAACGGGTACCTGAACATCCAAAATTAGCAGTAATGGCTCTAGCTTAACTTACGAATATACAAATGGATACAACAGGGACTTTAACGCATAAGCAGCATCACTTATGTGGTTCACAGAACTAAAAGTCAAAATTATCTTCTGATCTCGAAGTAAACAGCAGATCACAGATAGTCAATTACGTATAGTGCCTGAAAACATCACAATCCAGCAGCTCATTAAGGGTAAGCACATACCTAACTGAGAAGCTAAAGTCGCAACTCCACTAGATGTGATAGGTACAATAGGCCCTGTGAGCGGCTTCACAGAAAACTTGTCAGCCGCCAAGTTGAAAAAGATGTTGTTCGGCGAGGAAGTCAAATAAATGTTTGATACTAAACACGCTACCATACTCTTTGCAGCACTCGTATCACCAACAGTCCTAAAATAGAATTTTTAATAAATAAGATGCGTTATTGAGTTATTACCCTTTAGAGATCGAAATATGCAAAGCGGGAGAGAATAACGTAGACCTTCGGTTTGTAAATTGTCGCATTAGTGGCCAAAGTATTTGTTAATGTAGCAGCATCGAAATCGGATCCATCGCCAAGAGCTGCTGTACAGGGCTCGAGAATGTGCAAACAACAAGCGTATTGGTGGCAGCCGGAGAGGTCAGTCAATGTACAGCAGAAAAAAGACGGATGCTGGAGTTCTGTAGTTGCGGACAGCAAAGCTAAATGCGCATTGAGATCATGAATTACGACTAAAATAATGCTCACAATATTCAAACTCGGAGAAAGAGGAAGTTCCGGCCAGTCGTCTCGTGGAACTCGTTGAGTGATGTCACCGGCGCTGCAGGCATTCCCTGAAGAAAAACGAATAATAAAACTGCAATAAACGGCGGTATATAACATACTGATTTGAGATTCGTTCAACTCGATCACGACGAAATAGTCCGCCAGGCGCATTCTCGGGACAACTGTGGACATTGTTGTGTCCAGTGCCGAACATTTCGACGCCGGTCAGAAACAGTGTCCAGCAGTATGTGCACGACTTCCTGACTGCTCAGACTGACTGAAAAAAGCCGAATGAACAGAGCATGAATATCAATGGGTCGCGAAATTCATTTAGATGAAATCAAATTGGTTTAATCAATCGGTAATCGCGTTGCGCGGTAGTGCCCTCTGCCGTCCACGCGTGATACATGAAAAATGATACGTGATACGTGATACAATAGTGGTGATACATGAAAAACAGAAGGCGAATTATGAGATCAACAAAACTCCAAACCTCAAAGGCGGAGAATGCGAAAATTGAAAGAATGCGCGGAGCCTCCGGGTCATCACAGCGCGAAATACACGAAGATGCGAATGGTGCGATTTGAAAAGGTCTACGTTAAAACGACTACGAAAATTGAGAAAACCGATCAAGCCCCGCTATTATACATATTCATGATTTTTTAACGTTGAGGCCTTGGCAATCAAGTAAAACGCGACTCAGTTAACAACTACAGCGGCGTGGGGTTACACGCGGACGCACTACGTTGACTTCCGAGGAACGCGGTCGTCCTCTTCGCCGACGACGTTGACTTCTTCGATCGCTACATCTGCAAAGTCACAGCAACCATCGCAACCATCAGTGGCCGATTCTGGTCAGTTGTTGACCGTCTCGCTTTGATTTTCGCTTCTGTTGCATTCTAGGACATTTGGGCGATGGTGACATTCTCATCAAGGCGAAAGACAACACCGAAGGAAAACCATTGCGCCACAACAGCAGATCGCATGTTTAAAGTTTGCGATCGTTTACCGCAGGTCTCCGGGACGCTGTGGAGCGGGATATGGCTAGAACGGGGAGTCGCTGAAATCGGCTACTGCGAGGCATCGACGATGATGCAGGGATGCAATGGTCTGAATCGAGATGATTCACCCGTTTATTGAGGGATTCCAAAGCTCTCCTACAGTATCCTCCGGTGTTTGTCAGTACGCGAACACAACAACGTTATGAATCGACTTGATCGCCGCGATTCCTCCGTGTTGTCCCCACGTAACTAGTCTCTCAACCGCCAAAGCCCAACTGCACTACGCTCTACAATTGCATCTGCCACCCGTCTACCGTATTCCGACTGAACGCGGTGCTCGGTTCGTCAATAGAATCTCAAAGTGAGGCGGAGGAGCGGCATTACCGTAAGATTCGGCGCTTGCGCAAATTTCAAAACGTGGCCCATCGCCGCGCTCTGGTTAGCTTGTCAAAGGATGGCAGTTGTGTGTGAGTATGTCAAGTCAACAGTTGTCAAGCGTTGTTTCAGTTTTTTCACACTGAAGCAGACAGATCCACTTTCTATTTCAAATTTTGAAGCTTTCTTAATTTCCTTATCAGCTGCCGACAGCTCTTCTTCATGCAGATCCTTATGCGTGGGTCACAGCACGATCACGCATTGCTGCGTCTGCATTGCTGTGATTTCGCACATTCTTCCAAGCGCTCATTTATAGGTCGTGGACGGTCAGCTTTCCACTCGACCAGAACATGAACTCTGTGCCGCACACATTCTGCGAAAGAGTCGCGGCGGCTTGGAAAGCCTGCAAGAGGCCCTTTCATTGCTGTCGGTGCCAAAACCCGATTTTTGCTGCTGGAAAGTGGAAATTCTCAATGGCGCAGCGGCTCGTTTTGTACATTGTGCAGGTGGATGGACGATGGAAGTACGCAATCGGGAATCCAGATGTCGACGAGTCTGACGGCCGTTTCTTTCTCTTTGCTGACATGGTAGGACTGAAGCAGACGATGATGAGCATGGAGGAAGTCGTTCAAAATCCCGCATTGAAAGGCGCACAGATTGGTTCAATTTGTGTTCGAGGTGGAGATTCGTTAAATGAAGAATTCAACGAATACGCGGAGAAACTGAGCGTCGTGGACGAGAAAGTATTGAAATTTGCGGCCTACTTGTCCAATGAACCACGACTCGACTTGACCAGCGTAAGCGAGCTATGCGATTCAAGTCCTGAACCACTGGAAGGCGCAATGATTAGAAGGTGGTAGAAGACAGGTGGTATTCGGGAGTGATCTTTTTTCGCTTCACGCCTGCCGACCGCCGTCTTTTCCAAAAGCAGTTTTCTAGCATTCAGACTGATATTTATGTTATTGACAACGATTTGGAAGATCGCGCCTTTGTTGAAAACAGTCTGCAGTCAGGGAATCCGCAATATTTTAATGGCTTCATGACATTCTCGTTCGAAGTCATGAAAGGCATCATCGACCATTTTCAGATGAATCCAAACCCTTTTACGTCCATCTTCAGCATCAACGCGTTCTTCGACGAAACAACGCCAGAACGGTTGGACGAGATGCACAAGAACGGACTTTGCAGCGTCACGGATTCCTGCTACTATTTCAAGCCCTTCAATGGACTCTACGAGGGATGCGTGCTAGTAATCTGGTTCAAATGTTTGAAGGACGGTCGGCACAATATCAAATATTCACAGACTATGAAAACAACCGAAGAGTCGACGGAATGGTTTATTCAACCAAACAGTTGGTAGCGGTCAGATAAGTACCAGGCGGCCCTCTATGTATACCGTTGTTCGCTAAATAAAACACAAGTTTAATTGTTATTGTCGATTGTCGTCAAAGCCTCAACAGAGCAGTTGGTAGAGGACTACGAAACAGCGAGCTAAATTAATGAAAAAGCACCAGCTCGAGGCATCTATTACTTATGAGCTGAGCTACGAGCCGGCCGGTTTATTTCCGGCTCAAGTTGCTACGTATTCTGCCAATCTTTGACATTGTGTGCGCAGCCTCCACCTCTCGTGCGGTGTTTTTGCAAACCGCCAAATCCTGAAGGCCGCGTGATTCAACAGAAGTTAAATTTGAAGAAAAGCCCGAGCGGCCAGCGAAACATGATTCCGATGCGCTCCGAGAACTCCGAATCCGTGTATCCAACATAGCTTCGTTCTCCCACGATTGTGCCTACTGTTCACAGGTCGCATTTAGCAGATAGTCGCTTTTCTCAGTGCAGAGTGTTTTTGGGCGAGGCAATCATACCGTAATCCTGTCGGCAATGTCAAAATTAATGCGATATTTAGTTGCTCTCACTTCCTGCGAACAGATTGCGGGCGTCTTGCGGCACAGATGACCTCAACATCGTCGGCATCTTGTTCGACAGTCCTTGAGATTTGTGTTCCCATGCGCAGGAAACATCGGAAGAGAGAATAAGTTAACCAATGGTTTTAATTATGCCAACTCGCCGACTTGGCGGCGACAACGCAAAGGAGAGATTTCCTTCATTCTCCCTCTCACTCGCGCATTCAGTCCGCGTGCGCACCCTCTTCCTTGTCTTGACGCAAACTTCCGCTCGCCTTGTCATCAGAGACCACTGACTGAGCAGTAAAGGTCTGTTAGCGTCAGTTAGCGGAACGAACGATTCCCGAGGGATCCGAAAACAGTAAGCTTTTCGCATTGATTTTTCATCTCTAAAATTGCCCTTTCAGTCCTTCGGATGATTGTGAATCAGGTGTACAGCCTCGCGAAGTGCCCGAGCGGAGAAGTGTGCAGCGGCGAGTCTACGAAAGTGATCTCTGTGGCTGGAATTGTGCTCTTGATTGGGTGGTTGATGGAATAAAGGAACAACACGGGTGATTTCGTTGATTTTTGACTTTCGCTCTTCGTTAGGCCTTCTGGCCTGCCGCCGTCATTACGTCAAGCTTGATTTCAACTGGTTCAATTGATTCTGATCCCGGCAAATCGGGGACGAATTTCCGATTTGTCCTGATCGATCCGGAGGTCGCGGTTGTGCCGCTCTCGCTTTCCGACGTCGACGGTCCGAACGGGGGAGTTTTACTGGAGCTGGAAAGCTATTTTCACAGTGTGGAGGTCTCCGTAGAGGTCGAGGAAGCGGATGGGAAGCTACCGTACCCCTTGATTTCAACCACCAAAAGAATCATACAACGCCTCGGTGCGTTCGGGAAAAACAGAAACGAACACAACGATTAGTTTGTGTTTGGGTCTTTGAGTCCCCGCCGCATCGTCGTGGCGGGCAAACAACAAATGAAAATTGCACCCGAGGAGCTTTTGAGAACGTTCCCAGCGTATTGAAGACAACACAGAGGTTGCGACAGATTCTTTTGGGACTATTTTGGGTCTATTCTGATTTTAAGCATGGCTCCAACTAGCAATCGTTAGATGGTGCGACGCTCATTACTGTCAGATCGCGCTGAACTACTCGAAATATGACAAAATCGCTGGCTCCGACGACTTGCAAGCTGTAAATCCGATAAAACGCGTCTTCTCTGAATGAATTCACGTCGACACAGCGATGGATTTCGTTCCTTTCGCTTTCTGCGACCCCGTTGCTTCAATGTTTGGGACCATCGTTTCTCTTGACGAAGCCTTCACGCTCAACCCACAGACGACTTCATGCCTGTCTAAACTAGTGCGCGTAGACGCGCGCCTTCCGTCCACTCTCGCAGTCGCCTCATTTCGAGTCTTCTTAATTCATCGATCAGTCGGAACAAGCGCGATGGAGCTTGCAGATCCCGTAAATGACGGTAAATCGCGCTCCTCCCCTGCTCGAATCCATCGCTTCACTTCATTCAGATATCAACGCCGCAAACACGGACAAGACGAAAACGCCCGGAACGAACGACTCGCGGCTGAAAACGTGTCGCCGCAGCAACGAAACCGAAAATCCGGTCAAGCGCGCTGAATCTGCAAAGCAAATCGCTCAGCGCGCATCTCGATGAGCATCACACGGTTGGGACGCTGACGCACAAGTAAATCTCTATTTCCCCTAAAATCACCCCGAATGACGGCATTTTCAGGTATAAAGTGGTGAAACTGATCCACGAGGGCTCGTTCGGCTTCACCTACAAAGTGCAACAGGACGGCACAACGACGACACCGAAATTCTACGCGATGAAGACGGAGCCGATGAGCGAAGATGAGAAATTCAAGAATTTTAAGATTCTCAAGGCGCACTAGCGTATTTATTATTGCACCACGCCTAATCATCGCTGTTTAGAACGAGCTGATCCTGCTGCAGCTCTTCAAACACAAGGACACGTCGAAAACGGTGCATTTCGTGCAGTTGATCGACTCCGGCTGCACCGCCGCCTTCAAATTCATGCTCACCACGTTGCTCGGCGACAATCTCTACACGATCACGCGTCTCTACCTCAATCGCGCCTTCAGGCAAGCGAAAGAGGAGCCCTCACAGCTGTAATCGATCGACCTGCTTTCAGCGTGTCAACTGCGCTCCGCGTCTCCATTCAGATGCTCCGCGCGCTCATGGATCTCCACTCGTTCGGCTACGTGCACCGCTTCCTGAAGCCGCACACCTTCGCCGTCGGTCTCGGAACGACCATTCGCGTTGTGCACATGTGCGATTTCTCGCTCTGCTGGCAGTTCAAGGATGAGAAGAGCGTCAAGTGAGTGATTTTCATCGCTATATTCAGCTCGATTGTGAAATTCCAGGGTCCCGCGACGTCGTCTGAAGATGATGGGCGCGTTGCGCTACACCTCACGCAATAGTCACCACAGCCGGGAGCTCTCGCGTCGAGACGACCTCGAATCGTGGCTCTATCTGAGCATGGAATTCTTCCATTTGAATGTTTTGCCGTGGCGCGGCGACCAAATCCCCGCCAGCGTGCTGTTCAAGAAGGAGAAGCTCTTCAACGATGAATGTAAGCGCCAATTTGAGCCTGAATTTAGCCTCGTTTACGATATTTCAGGTCCGAAAGCGTTCAAACGCACGTCGTCCGAATACCGCAATATCATGCGCTACATCAAGAACATGAAATTCGACGAGACGCCCGACTACACATTCCTCATGCAGTCGTTGCAGGATGCGAAGGGCGCGCTTCGTTGCGATTTCAGTGTGCCGTACGACTGGGAGACGCTGAACATGGGAGATGCGGCGCCGAAGACCGCGAAGCCGCCGAGCTCGACAGTTTCCGTCTCTTCGGAGAAACCCGCGAAGAAGAAGAAACAGCAGGAGCAGCAGCCAATATTCTACGAGCGCACGATGAAGACGCAGGGAAACACGGCCGATTGTCATCGGAATCTGATCGACAATTTCAACGCCGCGACCGACATTGACGGGAAGGACGTGCTGATCGACGTGCAGATAGAGGGAACGTGCAAGAACGTGAAGGAGAAGCGCGCGAAGAAGAGAAGAAGAACCTCAAACTGTGGCCAAGGCTTTTGTGCCATTATTCCTGGACCCAAAAAGCGGGGAGACCAACATTCACTCGCTAGATGCACCGGTTATTGGTCCACGTTTCTTTGAGGATTCACATGGCGAAGAACCTCAAACTGAGGCCAATTTGAGGCTATTGTGCCAATATTCTTGGACCCAAAAATTGGGGAGATTACGCTGCGGATCCACGCGAAGCTGGACGCGAAGATCAGCTCGATCACCGATGTCGGCGAAACGGAGATCGGAGTGGCGATCGCGACGCCGCCACGCGACGGACAAGCGAACGAGAAGCTCATCTTTTTGTGTAAATCCACTTCATCGTTTCGTTGAGCGAACAATTCAAACTAAAATTAGCTGATGGAAGGTGGAAGAGCTCCGTGATCGACGGAAAAACAAGCCGAAAACTACAAAAATTATTTCAGTTTGAGCCAAAACAGCCGAGAAAACGAAAAATCCGTCATGTGCCGACCGCGTCACGGAAATTTGACTAATTTCATCGCCGGGAGGGCTCAATTTGGTCAATTTTTGGACGTTTTCGCAGTTCTGATACGACCCGCATGTCCCGCCACCTCCACTAGCCTCAGAACGTGCAATTTGATTCAAATCAGGCAAAAAAACACCGAAATCGGCATACACGTGCGTGTGGTCCGTGAGGCTCAACCCACAGACGACTTCATGCCTGTCTAAACTAGTGCGCGTAGACGCGCGCCTTCCGTCCACTCTCGCAGTCGCCTCATTTCGAGTCTTCTTAATTCATCGATCAGTCGGAACAAGCGCGATGGAGCTTGCAGATCCCCGTAAATGACGGTAAATCGCGCTCCTCCCCTGC
Organism: Steinernema feltiae; assembly: GCA_007213375.1. NCBI lineage: Eukaryota > Metazoa > Nematoda > Chromadorea > Rhabditida > Steinernematidae > Steinernema > Steinernema feltiae. Next base: position 957 of record MQUG01001538.1, on the reverse strand, counting down.
TCGAATCCATCGCTTCACTTCATTCAGATATCAACGCCGCAAACACGGACAAGACGAAAACGCCCGGAACGAACGACTCGCGGCTGAAAACGTGTCGCCGCAGCAACGAAACCGAAAATCCGGTCAAGCGCGCTGAATCTGCAAAGCAAATCGCTCAGCGCGCATCTCGATGAGCATCACACGGTTGGGACGCTGACGCACAAGTAAATCTCTATTTCCCCTAAAATCACCCCGAATGACGGCATTTTCAGGTATAAAGTGGTGAAACTGATCCACGAGGGCTCGTTCGGCTTCACCTACAAAGTGCAACAGGACGGCACAACGACGACACCGAAATTCTACGCGATGAAGACGGAGCCGATGAGCGAAGATGAGAAATTCAAGAATTTTAAGATTCTCAAGGCGCACTAGCGTATTTATTATTGCACCACGCCTAATCATCGCTGTTTAGAACGAGCTGATCCTGCTGCAGCTCTTCAAACACAAGGACACGTCGAAAACGGTGCATTTCGTGCAGTTGATCGACTCCGGCTGCACCGCCGCCTTCAAATTCATGCTCACCACGTTGCTCGGCGACAATCTCTACACGATCACGCGTCTCTACCTCAATCGCGCCTTCAGGCAAGCGATTGAGGTAGAGACGCGTGATCGTAACTGAAATCGCAACGAAGCGCGCCCTTCGCATCCTGCAACGACTGCATGAGGAATGTGTAGTCGGGCGTCTCGTCGAATTTCATGTTCTTGATGTAGCGCATGATATTGCGGTATTCGGACGACGTGCGTTTGAACGCTTTCGGACCTGAAATATCGTAAACGAGGCTAAATTCAGGCTCAAATTGGCGCTTACATTCATCGTTGAAGAGCTTCTCCTTCTTGAACAGCACGCTGGCGGGGATTTGGTCGCCGCGCCACGGCAAAACATTCAAATGGAAGAATTCCATGCTCAGATAGAGCCAC
>MQUG01001537.1:0-20964 GCA_007213375.1 Steinernema feltiae | reverse complement strand
GCGCGCGCGCGTCGGCGGTAGCCACGTTGTTCTCTGTCAGCAGGCGCCTCACTCTCACTCGCGTTTTTGTTGAGATCACTGGTTCACGCGATTTTGGCGCGCGCTACTGTCTGCTCGTGTTGCCGTATTGAGTTCAAAATCAATGACCGAGTGACTCAAGCGCGTTAACCATTGCTAATTAGTAATTTACAGTAATCAATAGTGATTGCAAACGCGAATGACGAACGGTTCAACCGAAATGCCGGAAGGCACGACGAAGAACCCAGGCGAAGCGCCCACAAATCCAATCAATGGTGATCAACAACCAACGCCAATAGCGCAAAAAGGATCAGCGGGTACAGAGGAATCGCCTTCTGTGCCTATTGAGAAACTCGTACCGCCGATGGTCTCTCAGCCAGTGCAATCGATCGCCTCGCAAGGTAAGAAAAACCCTAAACTTTTAAATTTGATTTTCTTGCTGCTTTCGACGACTAGATTTGGCGCGCAATCGCGCGCAATCAATCAACCCTTTCGTTTATTTGCAGTTCTTTGCCGCAAATTTTCGCGCCTATTGTCAGCTGTCGAGTCAGAGTTTTGATGTTTATTTCCGCAAATTGACGCTTCCTTCAGGTAACGACAACTCAGTCCCTTCAGCGCAGACGTCGTCGCTCAACCAGAAAACGGATGAAAATCCAGCTCAACGCTTCTTCAAAGGTGATTTCAGTAAATTTCAGTGTTTTCTATTCGAGAGGCTTCGCTTTCGCTTGTTTTGCAACTATTCAAAAAATATCATCTTTATCATCTTTATTCCCTCATTCAGAGTGGGTCGATCATTCAAAGGAACCAGGCGAATCGACAAGTACGCCAATAAACGGTGACCAACAACCAACGCCACTGGCGCAGAAAAGATCGGCCGATGAAGGAGAATCGCCTTCTCTGGTTGTTTGGAAAGTCGCGCAGCCGCCGCCGGTGGTCTCTCAGCCAGAGACATCAATCACATTGCAAGGTAAGCAAATTTCTCCAAAACTTTTAAATTTGATTTTCATCAAAGACTAGTTTTTACGCACAATTGCCCGCAATCAATCAGCCTCTTTATTCATTCAAAATTTCGCGCCTATTGTCAGCTGTCGAGCCAGACGTTGCCCTTTTCGCTAATATAACAGTTTGCTTTGCTCAAATTTCAACAATTTTCGTTCATTTCCGCAAGCTCACGCTTCCTTCAGGTAATGACCATTCAGTCCCTTTAGCGCAGACGTCGTCACTCAATCAGGAAACGGAAGAGAATCCAGTTTGACGTTTTTTCAAAGGTGATTTCGATCAAGCGATGTTTTCTATTCTAAATGCTGTGCTTTTGCTTTTTTTAAAAAACTAATCTGGACTGCTTTTATCACCTTTTTAAACGTTTTAAACTCTTCTCGTTAGATTTAATTTAATGTTAATTTTTTGACTGCCTGCCAAAATAATTAAAAAAAAATCACCTTTATTCCCTCATTCAGACTGGATCGATCATTCAAAGGAAACAACCAACGATGCTATTCCTTTCCCTCCACACATAAGTCCGCTCAAATCGAATTATCTGGCTCAGCCGTCACCGTTAGCAACAGTCAACCCAGAAGTGACTTTGAAAGCAGCACCGGTGGAGCATCAAGGTCAGCTAATTTACACCAAACCACACAGATAACACTAAAGACCGAGACGCGGTTCAATTGATCGTTATCTGGGGCAAACGGTGATGTTGCGGGCCGCTCGTCCGGCTAGCTGATATGTACGATACGATTTGTTGCGATTTTCTCTGTCAGCTGCCTGGTGACCAGTCGGGTCTGACCTTGAAATGCGCGCGGTTTTTGCTTTGTTGTTGAAAATTGAATTAAAAACAGCTTTTTTGTGGGTTCTTTTTTGTATTTTTCCAATTTTTTTAATAAATAAAAGGCGCTTTTCTGTACATTTTCCATTTAGACTGGTTTGAAACGCATGTTACTGTGAAAAGGCCCATATTGAATCCAGAACAACACTCTACAGCTCAATTGGACTCGCACGCTCTGCCAAGACCGAAAACTCCGCCAGGTCGTCCTCCTCAGTCGCCTCCTCCGATGGGAAATGAACCGATGGAACGTCAATGTAAGGCAGAGTTTCAAATGGAGTCAGCGCGAATTGATTATTTTAATCGTGGAGTTTGAACGCAATTTGAATGCTTTTCTACGGATTAATCAGTGGCATCCGAGTGCAATCAATCGTTGGAGACAAACCGGCCAACCCGCCCTTCTCTCCTCCCTATTGTTGATGCGCTCTTTGTTGTCATTTTTTCGGGTTTTGTCCTTCCTGTCAGACGGTCACTAACTCGACTATCTGACCTTGAAACGCGCGCTATTTTTGCAAAATAATTGATTTAATTGTTTTTTCTGAATTCCTAACGATCAATCAACGGGAAAATCAACTTTTGGATCTGATCTGATATAATTTAGTTTGGTTTCCAACGAACCGCCGATCGAAAAGTCCATCCAACTTAAGACAAATTTCCACACCGTCTCAAATGTCTTCGATTACTACTGCTCCAACCCTTACGCCAAGACCGAAAACACCACCTCAGTTGCAACAGAACGCGAATGCCATCGAGGAAGTGGATCTCTACGCGAACGGCGCGATAGCGCGTCAAGGTAAGCAATTTGTCGATATCGCATCACTCTCGCCAAGAGCAAAGAGCGAGTGCATCGCAACATTCAAACTCGTTCGATTTCATCGCAAATTCGACCTTGTTTTGCGCCCTTTGTTGTGCAAAGTCAACTCGCGCCAACTGGCGCGCCTTTGAAAAACGCGTTTTGGCGCAATTTCTCTGCTGCAGCCAGCACCGTGTGGCGCTATCGATTGTTTGCGGCCAAACGACAATAAATTTTCCACTGGACGCGCGCGTCTTTGCTCCCCGCTCGTTACTTTACGACTGCATTTCTTTCGGCTTTTTTGTCGGCTGACCATCAATTAGCTTGGAATCTGCGATAATGACAAAATTATCGGTTTAGTTTGTTTGTGAATAAGCTCAGCTCCTCGCGTGTTTTCAGTGTTCCAAACGGTTTTGATTTAATCTGTCACATGCTTTGTATTCTTTGCTGAAATGGCGGTTTATTTGAAGGCTCGTTGAACAGCAAAAATCAAATTTTTGATCAGCTACAACGTAATTCAGTTTTGAAATGCTTTAGTGCAACAATTTGAACTTTTTAGGAAACTTATTAGGTCTGATTAGGTGGTTAGTCTGAATGATTAGGTTTGCAGACTTTTTTGAGAAAATAACCATTGAAAATGACTACAAACTACAAAAATTAGATAAAATTGTGTTCTAAACTTCCAAAGTTCGGTCAATTTGGTTGATTTGGAGTGCATAGCTTAAGCTACGTGTGATTTTTGAAGCTGTTGACAGTGGTAAATGTGATTAAACCCTTTTTGCTGGTTCAAAAACTGCAAAAACTGTAATTAATACTCGATTGGAACATTTGCAAGGAACATTTATCTTCTTGTCCGTTTTTTGGTGAAAAATTCTATTTTTTTAAACGCGAAAACACGTCTAAATCAACGACGTTTTACGTAATTCCAATGCTATAGCGACTCAATTCGAATTTTTGAAACGTTTCCAACCTTCAGATTTGCCAGCGATGGATTCAACAACGAGCCCCGATGAGAACATTAAACCGCTCGTTGCAGGAGCCAATTTGCCGAAGAAACCAAAGGAGGTTCGAGCGATCGACACCGATAACGAGAGCGTGATCTGCATCGATACCGAATCCGAGCCGGATCTGCGTCGAGGGACTAGTATCGCTGTAAGTTTGCTCTCCTAAACACTCAAATATTCAATTTTGTGGCTCTTCTAGACGACCATCGTCACCGTCGACAGTCAGAGCAGCCAGAGCAGCCAGGATAGCTACTGTTCAGCGGCATCCTCACAGGAACGAGAACTACCGACGACCTCTCACGACGCGAGCATGAAATACGTCGTTGAAGCGATTCGAGGAGTGAAATGGTTCCCAAAAGAGAATCTAATCGCGTATCACGTCAAGTGGCATGATTTCCCCGAACAAGAGAACACCTGGGAGCCGGAGGAGTGCTTTGACGAAGCACAGGAAGCGCTGCAAGAGTTCCTGGACAGCAAGAAGGGCAAACAGCAGTTCAAGCGAGCGCAAAAAAAGGTCAGTTTGAGTTGATTGGACTGGATTTGAAATCAGCGACATTCAGAGAGACGAGGCGTTAGGATTGGCGCCGCCGCCCAGGAAGCGAGGACGACCGCCGACTAAGAATGCGGAGAAGCGACCGGCAGCTGGCAGAGATCCACGGATGCCGCCGGCGAAGATTCCTCGCGAAGAAGTTCCGCGCGAAGTGCAACGCGTGATCGAGCGTCGGGAAGTACGCGGAGCGACGCCGGTCGCCCATGAAGGAGAGATGCGGATCCTCGGAGTCCGCCGTGTGGGTTTTCTGGGCCCGACAGAGTATCGGGTTCGATTCGGCGACGGCCCTCTTCAGGGTCTTACTCTGCAAGGTATGGAGATTGAGCGATTTATGAGGATTTTCAAGAAAATGCGCATTTTAGAAGTGTTGGCCCACAACTTGCAAGAATTCATTCGCTACAACGATGAACAGGTTTCGTAAGCGACTACTTCGGGCGACTCAATGGACAGCGGCATTCGAAACTCAGGGCATCATTCTTCTGTATTCTACTTATTCTATTATGCCTATTATGCAATAAATCCAGTTGGCATTTTGCACATGTGTGAACAGTGAGGTCGCAGTTGCTCAGACCAGACGTGCGTTTTAAGTGCAATGTGGGCAAGGCTTCAAGCTACTTTTAATTGCCCAATTGGTGCAAATTAATGCGCTTACAATCACGTTATTGTTGGTTCTGGTTTGATTGTTGTTGATTTTGATGCTGTTAATGCATGCATTGGCACCAAACCAGCGTAAAAAGGTAGATTAAAGCCACGCCTTCATCGTTATGCGAGCAAATATTGCCACAGTAGTGTGGTTGGAGCATAAGTCTTAATGTTACAAGCTACTGTTTTGTGTGAAATTGATGCAAAATTAATTAAAAGCATAATTTTTTACTTGAATTTGTGAATTTGTACAAGTAGTAGATCGTCAATGCCATAAAAAAAATCAATTTAAGATTAAAAATCTTAATCTTTGGATTCTTTGACGGTTTTCAATGTACACTGATTCTCTTCGCCCCAGCATTTGAGGTGATTCACCTTAGGAAACTGATCTCGAACGAGTTTCAGTGATTACAACAAAACGCAATTGCAACATCAAGAATTAGCGGAAACGACGCCCACTAACGTCATAAATTATCAGAAATGTGATTGTCACAAAACGCAAATGATTAATTTCAAAAACTTGATTTGTCTGAGAGGAATTGATGTCACCCCAAGTTTCTTGTGCAAAATTCCATTTAAAAGACGACCAAATGCGCCAAATTGACGATTGTACCCTTAAAAACAATGCTTCTTCTGGTTGTCTTCCTATCATTCTGCTGCTTCCAACTCGCCAACGCGACTTTGCAACTCAAAGATGACCAATTCTTCAATCTGCCGGGCAATGTGAACCCCTGTGATGATTTCGAGCGTTACGTCTGCCTGAACAACAGCGGAATCTTCAATCTTCTTGGCGTCGAATTCCAAAAACTCGCCGCGCGTCTCTCCGGAGGTCCGCCGGCCTATTTCTACGGCGCTGTGATGACCAAATTCCTCAATGAAGCGATATGGACGAACGCAACAAACAATTTGAAAAGCCCCAACTGCACCAACAGACAAGATACGGTATGACAGCCAAAAATCCGTTTTTCCATCAATTTTGCTTCCAGTTCCAATTCATCAGAAACGCGTGGTCTCAAGCCAGCGCGCTGTCGACTGCTTTTGAACTTTTCAAGAAAACCGATCCATACAATATCGAGAAAGCGCGATTCTTCGTTGGCTATGCGGCCTCCCGTTGTGGAAACAACTTCCGACTGGAAGGTTTAGAACAAGGACAGATCACCCAACTGACAAACGGATTTGTTGGACTATTCAAGGAGTTCTCGGTTGTGTTCAAGTGTCAACCCACCGATGCTCGCTATACCAGTAAAGATATGTTCAGCGCAATTAAGCTGGAAACAATGTCTTGCGTTACTTTGTGAGTATCAATTATTCCATGTTTAAATACAATAAATTTCAACTCGCCGTTTCAAACGCTCTGAACGTTTGAAATTCGATCGCCGAAACCGACAAACCGAATTGGTTTATTAGAAAAACGTTTTGTTTAGATTCTGCTCGGTATATCATCGCTCAAATTTTGCAATAAAAGATGCATCCGGTGGCAAACTGTTCCAAACAATGAGTGCTCTGCTTGTCTCTCTTCTGTTTGGCTATTTGCAACTCACCATCGCTACGTGGGACCTCAGCGATGATGAATTCTTCCATTTCCCGAGTAACGTGGAGCCATGTCATGACTTTGAGCGTTACGTCTGCCAGAACAACAGCGGAGTCTTCAACCTCATTTCTGTGGAATTCCAAAAACTCGCAGCGCGGCTAGCGGAAGGTCCGCCGGCCTATTTCTACAGCGCTGTGATGCCCAAATTCCTCGATGAAGCTGTTTGGATTAATACGACAAACAACATGCATAGTGTTGGATGTCCTCCGACGGACGGCTCGGTAATGAATCGCAAAATTCCATTTTTTTTTAAAATCAAATGTCATCTTTAGTTCCAAATTGCCAGAAACATTTGGTCGCAAATGAACGCAGTTCTGATTGCTTACAATCTTTTCAAGAAAACCAATCCAAGCGATGATGAGAAAATGCGATTTTTCGTCGGCTACATGGCGTCACGATGCGAAAACAACTTTCGACTGGACGGATTCTATGATGTTTTTAACTTTTTGAAATCAATTAACAACCAAGTCGTCGTCGGTTTCAAGGATTTCACCGATGTTTTTCATTGCCAACCGACTGATAGGTTGTATAGAACCGTTGATAGGATTAGTCAACATAAGCTGGAACTCAAGCCTTGCATGACATCGTGATTTGTTACGCAATAACTAAAACTGTTGGCAACCAATCTTAAATTGGAATTTGTGGTGAATTAAAAGGTTAAAGGTTAATTCATTTTTATACAATTTCACGCAAATGGCATTGTAGCATTTAAGCGTTTGTTAAGCGTTTTGTAGCATTTTGCTTTATTCCATGCAATAATCAAAGCGACGCCTTCTGTAGAAGCCATGCGCAAACCAATGCGGTTAGTCCTATTTAAATTCATCTGATTCCACACAATGAAACCCGACCTTCAGCGATGGACTCCGCTCCAGCTCAATCAATTGAAACCGTCTGCGGCTTCCTCCGCTTCACCGCCGATGCCCCCGCCATGCAGAACATCAACGGACGCTTTGGAGAAATTGCACGTTCGGTTTACAAGGACAACTTCTCGGTTTACTTCCACATCGCCTACCACGAGGACACGGACACTGTGGAATACCGTCTCCTGCGTGATTCCCTTACTAATGAGGGGCGCGTTGAGCTCTACGAGTACACTCCCTCCGACTACCGCTTCATCAAGGCGTTTTTCATCAAGATTCACCGCGGAGCTCCGCATCCTTCGCTGAAGTGGACGCCGATCAAGCAGAACGACTCGGCGTTCCTCCAGTGGCTCAACTTCTCCTTCTATTACACGGTGCTCGTGGTTGAAGAGGACGTGAACTTTGATTGCTCTTCCATTTTGGCGCTGATCCCCGAGAACTACACATTCAACTGGATCATTTCGCGATGCAAACCGTGCAAAGCTATCGAGAGAATCATCCAGAAATCAAAGGACGCCGATCGGCTCAAAGTATTGAATTCGGTGTTTCTTTGAAGTGTTGGTTGTGTGTTCTGTCCGATAAATAAATAGGTGCTGTTTCTCATTCTTAATCTAATTTTTTGAAGACATGGATTACGCGATAGTCGGGAACCGATTTCTCCGAAGCCAAATTCTCACAAACCTAATTCGACACCAAAAATTGACTCCGGCTGCATGTCAAACATGTCATGTCAGCATGTCAGACAGCTCAAATAAACAAACAAACAAACAACTGAAAGTGCATCAACAGAGCCTCCCCGATGCTTTTGAATGAATACGTGGCAACAATTACTATTCAGCTAGAAGTGCAATTGAAAGGTTTCCAATACGAGCTGTTGCCTACGTGGCGAACACAGAGTGAACACAATTTTTTCGATTAAAAGAATTCAATAAATTGTTTTTTGAAAATTAGAAATCGAATGAGAGTTGCGTTTTACAGCAACGCGTTCCCAGTAAAAGAATTTAAAGAGAAATTCTAAGTTTGAAATGCTAACGGGATTGAAATTTGACTTGATCAAACGCAACTTCACTTTGAGCTCTGAACTTTTGAAATTCGATCGCCGGAACCAACAAACCGAATCGGTTTATTAGAAAAACGTTTTCTTTAGATTCGGTTTGCCTCGATTTGCGCGCTTAAAAGACGACCAAACGCTCTCTCTCAGTTGTTTCGTCTCGTCTCCCGAAAAAAACCAAAACTCGTCTCCCGATGAACCCGTTGTAACCGTAAAGATGCTGTAAATAAATCTATTGAATGATAAATCAATCGCCGCATGAACTTTGAACATTAAATCTGTTATCATTTTCACTAATTCACCTATTAACAAGTCGCAAATTGTTTGTTTTAATACGATTTTGTCGTTAAGATTATCATTTGTTTGGTTTTTGATAAATTCCACAAATTCCCTTTCACAAACGCGGCCGAATTAGTGAATAACATGTTTTGTTAGCGATTATCTTGCTCGTGTAATCCAATAATCTCAAATAAAAGATCGCAAAGAGGTAATCGACCGCCCAGAACGATGCTTCTGCTTGTCTTTTTATTGTTTAGCTGCCTCCTCCAACTCACTAACGCCGCTTGGAGACCCAACGATGACGAATTCTTCCATTTTTCCACAAATCTTAACCCCTGCGACGACTTTGAGGGATTTGTTTGCCTGAACAACAGCGGAAAGTTCAACATCATTTCCGTGGAATTCCAAAAACTCGCCGCGAGGCTATCGGATGGTCCGCCGGCCTATTTCTACAGCGCTATGATGCCTAAATTCCTCGACGAAGCTGTTTGGATTAATGCGACAAACAACATGGGGAGTGTTGGGTGTCCTTTGACGGAGGAGTCGGTAATGGATCGCAAAATTCCATTTTTTTTTAAATCAAATGTCATCTTTAGTTCCAAATTGCCAGAAACATTTGGTCGCAAATGAAGGCGGTTCTGATTGCTTACGATCTCTTCAAGAAAACCAACCCAACCGATGAGGAGTTTGCGCGATTCTTTGTCGGCTACATGGCGTCACGATGCGAGAACAACTTTCGATTGGACGGATTCTTCGAGAATGGAAATTTGAAAACACTGAGCAACGACCTCGTGAGAGGTTTCAAGGACTTTTCGGACATTTTTCAATGTCACGCTGGTGACACTATGTATACAATAGAGGACAGACTCTGGCTTATTGCGTTCGATATCCGGCCTTGTATGATAAATGTGATGTTGTAATTTATCTGGTTTCACGCATGCACTTCGTAATCACCCTCTTGAAACGCATTGTGACGTCTTTACCGTTGCTCGTGAACAAGTTTGCTATTTTCGTTAGAGTTCAAAGCTCATTGAAACAGCCAGCATCTAATCGGGACGCAATTTTATGTTCATTTAGTAAAAATCATTCAGTACGTCCTCTTGAAGCGTGCTTTCTAAATGTCGCTCGGACAAAAGACCCAATAATCAAAGGATCCAATGAAATAGGACCCGATCTCGGTCCCTGCGCAACTGGACCATCACTGTAAATGTTTTCAATGAATTTGCTCTATTAGTCATATGTATCTCCTAGACCCCAGAACATCAAATTGATTATTCGGACGTTAATGGCACAATCGTATGATGTTCCGACAAACTGAACAGTCGGCTTTTTTCAGTCAGACGTGTTTTTGCACAAATGATGGCCACATCAAACAATTGAATTTCTTTCGCTATTGTTCTGGCAGACGTAACGTTGAAATTCTTTGCAGGGGTGCATGCTCCTTGGGAAATCCAAAAATTTGTCATTTTCGAGTCTCTCGTTCTCTGAAATTTGATCGTCGAAACCAGCAAACCGAATGGGTTTATTAGAAAAACGTTTTGTTTAGACTCAATTTGCCTCGATTTGCGCTCTTAAACGCTCTCTCAGTTGTCATCTGTTCTGAACGATGAGCTGTTCGTCCTTCTCCTCTTCGGCTGTTTCCAACTGAACATCGCGGTTATCCAACTCGAAGATGACGAATTCTTCCATTTTCCAAGAAACGTGGACGAGTGACGACTTCCAGCGTTACGTCTGCCAGAACAACAGCGGAATCTTCAACGTCCGTGGATTGGAATTTAAGAAACTCGCTCTACGGCTATCCGTTGGTCCGCAGGCCTACTTATACGGCGCCGTGATGTCAAAACTGGTCGAAAAGGCCGTGTTTAGGAACGCGACGGATAACATGGATAGTCCTAACTGGCCCTAAACTCAGATTTTCTCATCTATTTGCTCTAGTTTGAAAAACTGCGAACCGTATGGTCCAAAAGGCAAGCCATTCCGATTCCTCTCGACCGTTTTAAGAAAACGAATCCAAGCGATGAAGAGAAAGCGCGATTCTTCGTCGGCTACATGGCGTCACAATGCGAGAACAATTAGCCGTCAGATTGCTCGAACATTGATGAATCAGCGGTCAAGGAAATGTTGGGCGACTTTGAAGATTTCTCCGCTGCATATCAGTGTCCGCTTTTCGATTTCTTGGAATTCACGTTCACTGCGGCAGACAGTGAGGAGCACGCCATAAGAGCATGTTTGATGCTGTGATTCATGATGTGATAAAGGAAACTGATATTTCGATAGCCGATTCACATTAGACTTGCTGCTCCTGTAAAGCCAGCAACTAGGCTTAAAGCCTGAGAACAATGGTGATGGTGAAATATGCGTAGAATCTACAGTCAAGTTGGAAGTTGAGTTCACAACGCTTTAAGACAGACAACTGTATTCTGCTGATCAAGTTGGCATTTAAATTTTCAACTTCTTTATCATAATCACATTGTGACACAAGACAAAACAGGAACACCTTTTTAAATTATTTTATATGCTTTTTGGCCTCAGCATAAAAAGACAGAGATGCCGTAGTCTGCTGCTTGCAGAACTCTAATTTATTTGTCGCTTGGAACACACTCGGATTGACGTTCGGAAATAAAGGAAGCTCATATTTCGATAGCCCATTTACATTAGACTTGTTGATCCTGTAAAGCCAGCAACTAGGCTTAAAGCCTGAGAACAATGGTGAAAAATTCGTAGAATCTGCGACCAGCAGGTCAGTTCAGAAGTTGAGTTCACAGAGATCCCAGGAATTTTAATCCTAATCCAATTATGACACAATACTAATTATGACTAGTGTGTGAGGCCTATGAGAAGCGCTGATAGCCGTAGAGGTGAAAATCGTTGCAAGGATTGAGGTCTGCTATAAACTGAAAGAAATTGTCGTAGTCTTGTGAGTTGATGAGTTGAACCGCTCAACTTGGGCCTCCTAGAACTTTGAACTCAGGACGCGACAAACGCGGGTGGCACCGATGTCGTCCTGTCTACAAGATCAAGAGATCTGATCTCCGTTCATAATGTAATTGAAAAGTCAGAGATCTCCAATCCAAAGGCCGCCGGACGTCCTAGAAGGAGAATTTCTGGAATTTCATGTCAAGAAATTGGATTGAAACCAACAAACGCAATTGATTTATTAGAAAAACGTTTTGTTTAGATTCGGTTTGCCTCGGTTTGAGCGCTTAAGATAACGCACCAACATAAAGGTTCTCCAACTCGCCGATGACGAATGTACGCGATCAAGAGTTTCGGAATCTTACTGTACGGCTTTCGCTAGGTCCGCCGGCCTATTTCTAAGGCGCTGTAATCACAAAATTCAACGGAGAGGCGGTGTGGACCAATGCGACAAACAACTTGGACAGCCCTTACTGTAAAACGGTAAACTGGAACGGGAACGCTACGGTAAAAATTCCCAAAGTTTTGATTTTCTTATCATTTAGCTTTAGTTCCAACTTCTCCGAAATGCGTGGTCGCAAATGAAGGCTGTTCGGAGTGCTTTTCAGAGTTTTAAGAGAACCAATCCAAGCGACGAAGAGATAGCGCGGTTCTCCGTCGGCTACATGGTGTCACGGTGTGAAAACAGTTTTCGAATGGACGGATTGGACGCCAATGAATTGGTGGAGGAATTCAGAAAGTCGTTCACGGATAGCTTTAGCGAATTTAGTGCCGGATTTGAATGTAGCTTTGGGTGGCATCTCACCTATGATCGGATCGGGAGTTATGAGAAGGAATTGCAGCCTTGTATGATGCCCTAATTTGTGATAAAAGGAGCTGAATTGTTTTGTGTTTTGTTGTTTTGACAATTCTGCCAACTCAAATTCGCTCAGAGAAGCAAACGAGACGCCTTGTGTTGGCATTTAAATTTTCTGTTTTCAAAAAATCGGTTCGTTTTTGAGAAGTTGCTTGGAAGTGCGAGATTCTTACTGGGTTCATGCGTAAAATCGCACATCCACACCTTCTATTAAACTCAACGAACTCAGTTCTTCTTCAGAAATGGGAAACGAGAGCTCAATTCTCAGTGATGACGTCGCGATGGTCACCGCAATCTCTGCATCGGTCGCCATATCACTCAAAACCCCGATTGCATGATAAATCGTCTCCCAAATAAAGTTCTGGCACTTTTCCGCGACACAAATTCATAGGTTTTGGTCATTGAAATTCATTCAAGTGCATTTAATTTTAATTTCAGCCACCACATCATTCATATTTGCAGCAGTATTCCTTTTTCTGATACAACCAAGTGCACCACTCCCAGGAAACCAACGTTTCGTCAGGCGCACACCTTCCGGACTGATCGAACAGCATGCATTCGGTGTAGCGGCAGACTTGAACGTAGTCCAGTGCAAGCGGGTCTTCTTCAACAACGGTGACGTTTTTTGGAGCCAGAGTTGACGCGACAGAAGCAATAAACACGAAGAAAAGTAGAGTTTTCAGCATTTTACTGCAATGAGAGAGCGAGAAAGCCAGCAACGCGTTTTATAGGAATGTTTGAATGATCACATAGCTGAGAGTTTAGTCAGAGGCTGAAATTAGACGTCTGGACTGTGTTCTTTGGTTGTTTGGCTCCAAATTCCATGAAATTCTAAGTTCATGAGATATCATATCATTTCTGAGCTCAAAAACGACGATAATGAACCAAACTGTTGATCCAAACTGCTATTTATCATAATTGTCTCGCGCGTAACTATTCGTTGCAAGACCGAACCCCATCGGAGAGGAATCGTGTGGCTTAGCTCTCACCTTGCTCCCTAGCCTTTGACTCACTATTGAGTTGTGTGAACTTTGCACTTCATCCATGCGCGAAGTTTGCACCCAAAAACCGGTCTATTGAACTCGCTCAACTCAGTTCTTCCCCATAAATGGGAAACGAGACTTCAATCCTCCGCGACGAGCCGGTCATCTCTCCGATTAACCGACTCCCGAATGAAATTCTGATCGAGATTTTCAAATATCTCTACGATGCGAAATCACGTCAGACTTCCGATTATTCTCCTTTTATGCTATTTTGGCGTCACAGTACGCTGGTGAACTGCAACTCGCGTTGCGATCACGTCCTCCGCGAACTTCGCCTCGTTTGCGGCCATTGGAACGCGCTCGTCCTTGATTCTCTCAAGCTTCTCCGCTACTTTAGGATCTGTTTCGGGTAAGTCAACAGCACCACACTCACTAGAACTGTTTGCAGAATCGAAGAATCGCAACTTACGTTTTCAACGTTCAACTACAATTGTAAGATATACTCGAGTCAAAGCTTTATAAGCGAACATCTACAGCATCTCCATGGCAATGTGACAGTTCAAGTTAATTTCATTCTGCTTGACGAAACAGTGACTCCCGAGCACGCCAGGCAGATCTCTGAAGCGCTGAGCTTCATTCCGAACATCCTATCGTTTCAATTCAGTTGCAGCAAATTACATGCGGCCAATGTTGTTGACATTAAGAAGCTTTTCGACTGCTTCAGCAGACCAGACACCGTTTGGAGTGACAAAACATAGATCCTTGATTGTAAGCGGAGATTTACTTAACGAAAGTGGAAATTGCTCTTTTCAGTATATTCGTCTGTCTTTTAGCGAACCTGGTTGCTTTGAACAGCACAAGAAATTGACTTACAGTACTCTTCAGGAATGGGATAAAAGGTCTTTTGTGACTATAAACGGTAAAGCTGACCTTGCGTGTCCAATTCATGTCTAGAGAACTTGTTTAGGTATACCACTGAAAGACGTTATCAGTGACGATGATTTTACGCCGGGTCGCAAAGGCAACTGGCTCTGTATCTGGCCCTAAAGGGCAATCGTCAGACTCTTACCTTAATTTACCGTATTCGCCTCTTTTTAATATCCGACCTAAGACTATATATGAGCGCGATGGCAGTCTGTCGCACACCGTGTACTCTCGACTCATAGTGTTGTCATCTCTTTTGACTTTCGAAACGTCTAAACGGTTCGCCGGTTCGTTTTTCAATGTTCTCGGCCAAGCATTTTGCATAAAATCTAGCAAGACACTGTGAAACGACATGATGAATACAATGGAAGCAGATTTACGTGTTCAAAAAGAGAAAGCGGCCGTTAGGCGATGTCAGAATTAACAGTGAATACGCATCATTTTATTAATATGTGATCGGATGAGAATCAGCGTAGCTATCGCGTGGATCGTTCCGTGAGTGACGCTGAAAACACAGGTTCAACGCGCAATTCGCATTTAACGGCTCCCACGATGAAAATAGTGAAATTGTCATGAAAATTGGCGTCCGGTTTGACAATATATGCGCGCGTTGGCTCATTGGTAGAGTATTTGTCTGTCGCACGCAGTGTCTCAGCTCGACTCCTGGTGTTGGCGTCTTTTTTGATCCCTGATCTAAACGTCTAAACGCGTCTAAACGGTTCGCCGGTCCTTGTTTCAACGTTCTCGGAGTCAAACCTAGCAAGACCCTGTGAAATCATATGCAGAAGCAGATTTACGTGTTAGTCCATTCAAAAAGAGAAAACGGTCACATGGACGGAAAACGGATGCGCCGTCACAATTTAGAGTGAATACGCATCATTTTCCATTAAAAAGAAAATAAGGTAGGGTGCTCGCGGTCGTCGTCGTCCTGAGGTAATCATTGTGTTTGTTTCGTGAGATTGGGCTCAAATTTGGTATGAGTGATCCTTAGGGGTGTGGTAAGGCATTTTTTAAATATTTTCGCGGTAGGACCCATAAAGTAGGAAAAGTAGTTTTTGAGGTTAGGCTTGAGATTTGAGGGAAAAAGTGGTTATATTCGGAAAGCGCATCCTGAGAACTACCGGAATATATAAAAAGTTTTGGAAAAAGTGTGAAACTTTTGTGTCTTGGAGAGAAATCGAGTGAAAAAATGGCCGTTTTGAACACGAGGCTACCAAAAACATCTTTTGTCAACGAATTTGCGATTTTTTAAGCAGTTTTTGGATATGTTGTAGAGAAAGGATAGACGCACAAAAGTTATCCGTTTTATTTTTGATATTCGTGGTGGGAGCCTAGAAAAGTGACTGTTTACAAAAAGGTGGCAAGTTGAGAATGGATTCTAAAAAGCTCAATATTTTATATTTTATTCGGTCAATTAGGGATGTTTTTGGGCTCATTTAATAGAGAATGTCGCGTTACATATAAATCCGGTGCTTTTGGGATGAATAAGCAAGTTTTGTAGAGAAAAGTTTTGTTTTGTTTGTATTTTTTTTTAATTCTGTGGAATTTGGACATGTCTCTCAAAAAAGCATTATCTCAATAAAATTATGATTCTTCGGGCTCCATTTTGGATATGTTGTAGAAAAATGTCCAACTTAAAAAAATTATCCATTTTAGTTTTGATATTCGGGGCGGGAGCCTAGATCTACCCATCTGCAAAATGATCAAAATCTTGACTGTTTGCAGACGCAATTCGTTGTGTTAAGTCCTTTTTTACGACTAAAATGTTGCTGTTTAGCGAAATGTAAGATAGTTTTAAGGCACGCGCCGTAAGATTAGGCTTCGTAGTGATCTCAACACTCAATAGGCGCGCGAATCGTAAGTGCGAGCAACGCTACGAGCCGCGAAGCGGCGAGAAGTCTGTCTCCCGTTGCCTTCAGAGGCCAGCCGTGAAGCAGCAAGCAGTTACTTCTGTGGTTGTTGTCGAGCCGCGAAGCGGCTACTAGCTATACCAGCTTCCCGCAAAGGCGCAGACGACATAAACAATCTAGAGAAGGTCAAAAGCGCGAAGCGCTTTCCACTCAACACATTCATCCTGTAACTCTAACTTGAAACAGTGGAGATTGCCCGATAGTTAAATTCCAAACTGGGCCTATCATTTCGCTTGGCCCCCGCACAAACCAGACCTGCATCGCAGGTCTGGTTTATCCTTCAGAATGTCATCCGGATTGCAACACGCACCATACCATCTTAATTTAATCATAAATCCGTAAACAACTACATGAAACTCTTATACAAACAAACAAACTACAAGCAAACAACTACAAAAACTAATGAACTACATTAAGTAATTCAAGTTTGCCGGCATAGGATAGACGTATGATCTTGACATTAGCATCCCATGGTTGTCAGTGGTTGTCAATGTCATTTTAGTGACGACAACTGGAAATTCTTCGTGCTTCGGCAACATTTTGGAAGCGATGTCATGTCGGAAATACTCTTCAAATGCAACGTCAAACGTTATGGCGCTAAACAGTGTATGAGTTGAATTCGAATAATCACAAAACTTACTATACTCCAACAGACAGCAGCATCGGACCACCAAACTTTTGATCAACTGTATTGCGAAAGTTTGTGAGACTATCAACGCTCGGATAGCGAATCTCGAGACGCAATTTGTACGTCTTCCGCTGCCCTATCTCTTCGAACGATTCTCGACGCGCACTCAATGTATTCAGTTTCTTATTGAATTCTTCTTCGTCCTTTTCATTCTTCAATTTAACTTTCTTCAGTACTTTCTCCCATTTCGGCATCAATTTAACTTTTTCCTTTCTTTCATGTTCTTTTTCGTTTAAATCAGACATTTGCTTGACGATATTCGCTTCGTCCTCACATAGCTTAACTTCAAATTCTCTTTCAATCGTTGCCATTTCGTAAGGAGTTGAAGGTTCATGCTGACAAGTAGAAACAATCGGCTGAACTTCGATTGGTGCTGTAGGAGGCTTGTTTTGCTCGCTTTGTTGGTTGTTCTGTTCGTACTGAAAGTTAAAGTTAGGTTGTAGCGTTATATCCGTTTCTCACCCAAGAATAGAGGAAGTGAACGAGGGAAGCGCCTTGAAGAAATAACAATCTTCCTTTGGCAACAACATCGGAATAGCGGAATTCGGCCGTATCGAATATCAACTTATACCTCGTGACAACATCGGCGTACGAAGCAAGAAATCCGAGCAAACTGGCAAACAAAAGGATGTTGGTGGGGTGGATTCCAATGGACGTGGCGCACATTATCATCCCAGCAATGAACCATTGCACCAAATGTCGCTTGACAGTCTCTTCTGCAACACGTTTACTTTACAGATTACTATAATACTGATTTACCTTGTTCAAATCCAAGACAGTGGTAGTCCTCAATGCAAGCTGTTCCGTTGAACAATAAACTCGGCTTGCATTTGTACCAGGTGGGGAAACTGTTGTTGATTATTGCAAACCACTGGCTGCAAAACCGCCCACGCATCAATACCTAAAATAGGTAGCGTATACAGCTATTCGCCTTCCACAAATTGCATTTACCTCCGACATTGCGGGCTCCGCGTTGTTTAGCGGAAGTTGCAGAACGTTTTCCAGTGCCATGGAGGAGGAGTTGAAGTACAAGTAGCTGAAGTAGAAGCGGAGAAGGAGGAGAGAGAAGAATAAGTTCTGAAATGATGAGGAAATTGAAAGGAAAATCAGAATAAATTTGTATTGAAACCAGAGAAGTACAAAAAATAGCAAAAAAAAGCTAAAACTACGTGGAAAACTCAGGGAAAGAGTTCCCTGTTGTTCAGCGGCAGTTGCAGAACATTCTTCAGTGCCATGGCGGATGAAGGAGTTGCAAGAGAAGGAGGTCAAAGAACTGAAAACGTATGTTTAATGTGTTCCTCACTGTGCTCTCGAGCTGGTCAAAGTACGATAAATAACCAAAAAGAGAACATGGAAAAAACAAAAAAAAACAACAACATGGAAAACCCCGATCAAAAAAAAGAAGTCCGTTTGGTGATATTACCATAGAGATTTTGCTGTGTAACAGTAGCTACAAACTAGCGCATTCCCTCCTTCATCTTCCACTCATTCACCTCAAAAAATACGATTACTGTTATCTTAACGTTGCTACTGATTTACCTCGCTATATCTGTATAAGACGGATCTCTCTATCGTAGCATATATTAATAAGCTTTAAGGGAAAAGAGGTTAATGGGAACGCGAGCCAAGTCTTCATCATTTGGAACGGGAACAACATTATTCGCAACATCCGGACTTTCGACAGGATCGCTTTCATCAGTTGGATCGGGAAAAACTGCCTTATCAACTTCTTGGAACTGAAAATGGAATATAGTGCTTGACTAGGTGCATTTCTCACCCACTCAAACAAAGAGTTTGTCATCGAAACACCGTCGAGTAAAAGGAGGCAACCTTTGGCAACCGTACACATCGATCAGTCGGAATTCGGAAAAATCGAATATTAACTTGTAGCCCGTGACAATGTCAGCAAGCTTCGTGAACACGCCTAACCAGTTCAAAAAAAGCTAGTGGACGCGGGGTTTCGAAACCATTTTAGAATGAGCACCGATACGCAGAGCAGAACACCAGTTAGGAAGTAGTCTAACAAAGTCCACATGACTGCGTTTGCTGCAACACGAAGATTACTGTACTGTTAACCTTGTTATTGATTTACCTTTTTCGAACCCAAGGCACTTATAGTTTTCAATACGCGCCCTGCCGTTATGGCATCGATACCATGCGCTTTCGTTTCCGACGACAACGGAGAAGAATTCACTGCAGTGATGGCCACCCATGACTAGTCCCTGAAACAAACACTCGAATATTGCGTTCCGCCTTCCACCAACTAATTATACCTTTGACACAGGAGTAGTGCTCTGCTCATTTCAAGATATCCCGTTGAAACATTCAAGCATCGAAAACTGCATTCAGTCTTCACTTAAAAACGGCCCATCGCCCTTCGAGAACAACACAACGGCGGCGACGACGTCTTCCAAACGATTTACAGTCCAAAACAGCATATTTCATTGAAAAACGCGAATAGAATCACCGCACAACAATCAAATAAAAGGTTCCTGCGTTCATGTTGCATCATTAAGCATGTGCACCTTCCATCTTTACCACTCTAATGTCTAGCCTGTTGCAGGACCATCGTCGCCAGACGTCGTCATTTCGATTATCTGTTTTCTGAGCCGGCGTCGTAGTTTGATTTGACTTTATTTATCGTGTCGAAATCCATTCGCAATTTTTTCTTGTTATGCTCAGTTATGTTTTCTGGCGGCCCAAAATCGGCCATTCCTTTGTTGGGAATATTGCATTTGGCCGAGGTGCTGCACACATGAATTATCGCAGAGATTGTAGCGCGATGCCATGCGAATTAAATTGTAAATTGACCTGCGTCAGCTGTTGTGCATCTTGTTTCTCATTTCAGATGTCCGCACATGCTCTGCATCTCCTGCTCGATCGTCTACCTCCGCTGGGCGATTCATGACAAGGCGAAGGCGCGCATCAAGTGCCCGAAGAAGAATTGCGTTGCTCCAATGCACGAGGAGAGCTTGTCCGCTTTGTTTGGTATGTTTTGGGTTTATTTCTTGGCTTATTTGCTCGGATTTAGACAGTTTACGGACCGGAATTTGGATACAACTACGTGCGACGATGCCCCAACTTCACCACATTCACTCGTAAGCCCCTCTGAAATTATGACCGAAATGTCACTTTGCTTTGATGATTTTGGCATTTGCCCAGGTTTGGTAGAACAGTTTGAAACTGTTAGACAAGTTCTTATAAACTAGCTGCATCGTTGCAGATCCATGTACACACGACCTCTTTTTATTCAAACATAGAACAGTCGATTATTGCTTATTCACTTTTGTTTTAGGTTACCGAATAAGGAGCACATTCTCCTTTTCGAGGCTGCAACACAAGCACGACCAGAACGTTATCATCTACGGTTTGGGCGAAAAGGATCTAGCGCGCCAGTGTCCGCTTTGCTTGGTTAGTTTTTGCCTGGTTTCTGGGCTTATTTTCTTCCTAATTTAGCACTACTAAGCAGCAGAATCTAGATCGTCTACACGATGTCCCAACAGCAACAACACAAATAAGACATTTCACAACTATGAGCTCGCTGGTTTTGGTTACCAATTTTTGGCCTCCGTTTTCTCCAGTTCTGTGGGCTTACCACTCCCGAAATTCAAATAAAGCCAATTAAACAATGATTTGAACTTAAAATTCTGCTTTCAGATCATTCAAGAACCCAATGAAGCATTGACTTGCGATGCCCCAACCTCACCACATTTAATCGTAAGCCCTTCTGAAATTATGACCGAATAGTCACTTTGTTTCGCCTTTTGATGATTTTCGCATTTGCTCAGGTTCGGTAAAACAGTTTGAAATTGTTAAACAAGTTCTTCTAACCTAGTAAGACATTCCACAACTATAAGCGATTAGACTACTGGTCATTTAAGTACAGATAATTGAATATTTTGACAAGCAGATCGTCCGGGAGGTTGGCGATCGGAGGGTGATCCGAATACTCGCCGAGGATCGAGCTGCCATTGCCCATTACAAGCCAAATATGGTAAATCTGTTTGATCATTTTCTCACAATCACGACTTTCGTGTTAGGACCAAATTTCATTTATTGTTTCCTTTGTTTTACAAA
>MQUG01001535.1:0-10206 GCA_007213375.1 Steinernema feltiae | reverse complement strand
ACGGAGCAGCGAACTGAGAAACCGCGCGCTACAGACAAACAGACTGCCATTGAGCTACCGCGCTCATGTTTTGAAGCGAATGAAAGTAACATGTCAGGCGTCTCGCTTTAACGGACAAACAACGCTTATAAGCAGCTTAAGCCTTTGAAACGTATTACTTGGATAATGTTCCCTTTTTTAAATTAAACACGTTTTCATCTAACAAACTTAATGTAGTCTATGTGCAGAGTTGCAGCAAATTTTGCAGCTTTAGCTTATCAATTGACCTCTAACAATAAGCTGCATTTAAGCAGTAAACTGATCTGCAAAGGCATATTTCCGAATTGGCACAAAATTTTGAAGCAAAACACCCTAGCAATTCGGGATGTAAGTTATTGGCTACAATTCAGCTAAAATTTGCAGAAAGACGCCACGTAGAATTTGCAATTTGCAACACTGACTGTTTCAGTTGAGATAACTGTCACTTTGCAAAACGTAACAAATTCATCAAAATTGGGAACAACGCGACAAGAGAACATCATCGCCCGTCCACAGCGTCGCCATCAAACACGCGAATTGACGCACGAATTGCAACACATGTTTATTGTCTTCATAACCGGTTTCTCCCTCTCCGCACCTACTACCCTTTGCTCAGAGCGGCGAAAGGCGCTAAAGACGAAAGAAACGCATTTTATCGCGAAATGGTCAGTGCGTTAAAATCCATCGAAACGTAATCTATTTCACCTGAGCGACGCTTTCCAGAGAGAGGGAAAGTCCCGCAGTTTCCTAATAGGACCAGTTTCTGTCTTGCGAGACGGCTGACTGTACGGCAGCTAAGGAGCGCGCAAGAAGTAAAGAAGAACGGCCGAGAGAAAAGAGGACACGGAAAATCTATTACTCATTTATGACATCGAGAATGATGAATTATCTTAGGTTTGCGGGCAGAGGTTGGCGAAGGTCACAACAGCAGAAGAAGAACGGCGGTTTGGCGCAATTATAGAATTAGTACGAGCGTGTGGTGCAGCTGTGCGCGGTACATTTGAACGAAACGGACAAGTTGGTTTCTTTTAGGTAAACAAAACTCGCAGAATAATCCAAAGAAGCACAAAAGAGAGGAGTCGAGTTACCCAATAGTCGTGCTCAAGTGGCTCCCAGCGCGGATGGGAGAAGAAAAGGAGGATTAGGTGCGAGCGAAAGATGTTGCGGGCCGGTTTTTGGAGACAAAAATATCAGAGATGATCCTAGTGAAACAAATTGGGACTTGAAAGAATCGAATCAAACCGAAAGCTACAAAAACTGACTCATCCTTCCACTCCACACACTCTAAACTGTCGTCTAAGCACACAATTGCTCACTGGCACGCGACTAAACTCTCGAATATGCGAATACACATTGAGGCAAAGCCATCTCTCGCTCTTCTGCCATCGCTGCGCAAACAAACCTAATTAAGCCTCGAAAGAGGTAGGTCTCTATACCGTACAGACGGCAGTGGCGGCGCTGGCCTTAGCTGCAACAGGTCGCGCGTATGCCCAATAAATAAATGGATTATATTAATGACAGGTGTGTGATGCAAATGTGCAAGCGGAGCGGAAAGCTCGGCGCACCGCAGCCGCGCTAACCGACACATTTGAAACAGGGCGAGAGTAATTAGTTGGAATGGTACGAGAGACAATGGTGCGCAGGTGAGAAAACTGACCGTTTGTGAGGCGAGGAGACGTTTAAGGTTTTGCAGAGATAATCCTCTCGGGCGGGTCAACTGGTCCTCGATCTCTTTGATCGATCCTTCAGTCGTTTTGAGCCATTTTCGCAGTTGTGGAAGCGACGAAGACGGTGACGTGATTTTGTCTGAAATTGGAGCGGCCATCAGTGATAAGAATTCGATGTTTTTGATCATTAAAGGAGGGTCATTTCAATGACTCAGAAGCGGAAGCAGTGGGTGCCACGCATGACGCACACTTCAGAGACATGCAGAAAATAGCGTTTGGGATTAAAACCGTTTTGAGTAAGAATTTTCTTGATGAAGTTAATGTCATAACACTTGCTGACTTGGTGAGAAAACAGTTCTGAGCAGAGTCAGAAGTCAAAATTGACAATTTTGAATAATAAACGAATGAATAAAATTCTTGAGCAAAACACTTACTTTACAGCTGTCTGGACTAAACAACTGTTGCCAGTTAGATCTTATTTGTTAATCTGCTTGAAATGATGCTTGCAATTTGCTATGCGACTTAATCGGAGTACATAGGAGGTGTCATGACTTTTTAAATCACACCAAAAAAAACAAAAATAACCAAAACCTGATCAGTTTTTCTGTGGCTTTTGTCAGTCATCCATTTATTTGAGACATTTGAACAACTGGCCATTCGCAAAAACATAAAAGAGACGAGACAACCGGGCGTCGCACACACACACCGTGCGCTACAGACCAACGCAGCACCATTGAGTTACCGTTCATGGCGAAAAAACACGATTTTTCTCTGATATCTCATTTTGCGATGAAGCAAGCTGTTTCCATGCTTGTGCGAGAGCATGGAAACAGCCAAAATTCAGGTGGGCGTAAAACAATTGTTTGTTTTGAATTTTTTTTAACTTTTAATGAAAACTCCATTCAAACGCGATATTCAAAAAGTCACGGTTTCTGTGCTTCACGCAGTGTCCTGATTTTGACTTTTGGTGGCTTTTGCTGTTCTGTAAGCGTCAGGGTTGCATCTCTTGACAGATAACCTTGTCTGCGGACGTCCGTCTTTCAATGGGTTCGAACTCGTTTTTCTGTCAGCGATAACAAAATGTAAATAAATAAAATAAAAACAAAACAAAAATAAATAATTTGTTATCAATAGATCAGATTAGTCGGCTCAAACAAACAGCTCC
The DNA here is from genome assembly GCA_007213375.1 of Steinernema feltiae. Taxonomy (NCBI): domain Eukaryota; kingdom Metazoa; phylum Nematoda; class Chromadorea; order Rhabditida; family Steinernematidae; genus Steinernema; species Steinernema feltiae. The sequence continues at coordinate 7,356 of MQUG01001535.1, read as the reverse complement.
TGACGGAAATTACATCATAGCAAATTAAAACAATTTGATGTCATCAAATCGGTGTTTTTCAATTTAAACTAACAGCTGTTACAGTCTTTCAAAACACTCATGATCGGAAAACACAGAAATTGACCATTAAAACATCACATTTCACAACTTTTTACACGGTCGTCACAGTTTGAGGCATGTGAATGTCACGCTGTGATAAGCAGGTTTACAGAAACCAAAGGTCAAAAGGATTTGTCGTTTTCTGGATTCAGGTCCACTTCTGAACTATTGATTGTGCGTATTGCGCTCTCTACGACAGTTAACTTCTTTAACAGGTTCCTAATGTCTACAATTCAAGGCAATCCAGGCTTATGCTCATTTCCCAACCCTTCAATAGCCACTATACAAGCATGGCACAAGAACTATCAGAGGCGCACAAACACATGATTAGCGGGCATTGGTGCAAAATAAAAGAGGTCTGGAAGAAGCGTCAATCGGTAGGAGGCCGTCACATCAATGGCAATGTGATATAAGCTGATGGTGGCCGTTGAACGAACGAAAAACAACGCATAAACCGATCAATTCCATCGGTGAATGTTTGTCGACGATTGAACGGAACAGAACCAGTCAACGCAATGGGGATTTTGTGTTGGCGTGGAGCACTGTGAGTTAGTTCGTTGACGGAGGAGGTTGAAAAAATCGCACTGAAGTTCCTGTTCGGCGGCGAGGATTAAGTAGGATTAAATGTGGATAATTGGTGCGTGAAAATGAAGAACAAACTGATGGGATTAACAAGGTGTAAATCGCTTAGTCACGGCTAGTTAGAACTCTGTGTCAACAGAGTGCGAGCATTTCACTCAAACTGACCTTTCTTGTTGCTTTCCGTTTCCTGTTTGATTTTCAACTGTTCCATCGCTCGGCTGACGGTCTTCAAACGCAGTGTTATCATGTTGGACAAGTCGGGAAGCGACTCGGCCAACTCATCGCCTTCCGCCATGAGATGTTTCAATCGTTCGTGGAATTCGCTTTCACATACGTCCTGAAACAGATGAGCAAAAGTTATTCCGCACAGTCGACAAACGACAATTACAAGTATGCGAACAAGACTACTGATAAGCTGCTGGAGTCTGCTCAGCCGATCGGAAATCGATCTTTCGCACAGATAACACACACCTTATGAGTGCGAGCCCACACACACGGTCACAGTCTCATCAGAGGCACTCATGTTGGCGCGCATAAATAACACTCGACCACATAGACGCGGGTCGTCATCAAACGGCGATACATCGACCACTGCTGACCAACGAACGAGTGGCGAGCTTGACGCGCCAAAAGTGTGAGTGTATACATCGACCAGCGCTGTGTGCAATGAAAGGAAAAAGGATTTTTTTGGAATATTTGTTTATGTAAACAAGCGTGGGGCAGAAGCGAAAAGTTGATTATGCGAGACTCTAGGTACTAGGAGAAAATAAACATTTGGAGAATCTAGATTTTAGGACGTTTTAACCAAAATTGTGGATTGCAAATGAGTTATGACCGACAAAGGCACTTAACAGCATTAAAATTATTGCGGTTGGCGACAGTCAAACTTATCGGCTTATGGTAAAATTCTGAGACTTCTTAAAAATGTATAGTTTTGCTACTTTCTGATTCTAGCCAATGCGCGCCCGCTTGAGTACCAAATTGATAAAATCATTGCTGTTAAAATTTTTAACATCTGACTCGGTTCGTATCGACATTGCGCTCGACATCTTGGCGCCTGGCCAGCCAAGTGAATTTTATGCATGGCTATTTTGGCGCCAGGTCAAAAGCGTTGTAAGGCAAGGCTGAACGAAACAGTCAGCCTGAGCTTAAGTCATTTACCGTATGGATAGCCTGGAGCAGAACCTTACCAAATTACGACCAGTAGTAATTTCAAATGAGGAAAAATCTGCTTTTAGCTCATCGAAAATCAAGTTCCAGTGCTTAATAATATTGTTTTGGTCAGTTGCGCGCGGTTTAAGCCCGGTTCCTGCTTATATTTTTTGATTCTCAAAGCGACCAATTGTTCAAAAAGGTCTCAAATGACTCCAACTCCAAGAACAAGAAACACACAAAATTACCCAATTTGGTTGAAATAATCCAGCGTTAACGTCAAGAGCTGGTCGCGTACGAATTTCAAATTGTTTGAAGTGGAAGATCAAATTGTCCATTTCAAAACTTGTTGATTAAAAAAACAAATTAAATAAAGACGGAGCGCGACCATAGACTGGGTCATAGAGAAGACATACAGTCGGCACAACATCTCACGTCCTCTCACTTTCCGATTTGGCGCATTCGAGGTCGTCTTGTCACTCGGACCGACGATTCTCGCGCAATCGAACGGAAGCAAAGACGATCCGTTGCGACGGCGGCTCTCGCACGCGGGCAAAGTGCGATTTAGCGCCAGATAAGTGATGGGACGTCTTCAGCAGCCCATAAATAATAAGCGGCGAACGGGTCAAGCGGCGTTTGGGCAGCAGCATTCAATCCGGTAAATTGATGGCTAAGGGTGTAGAGAAGGAGGACAATAAAGGAGACAAGCGTGTCTTGATTGGATTGCGCGAGGAGGGAGAGTGAGAGGAGATCGTAAAGATTGTTGACCGAAACGGACAAACATGTGGGATTAATTGGATTAACGCTAAGGACCATAAATTATTAAGCACAGCTGGATTTGCAATAGCGCGTGCAAGTCTTGCAACTTGCATCTAGTTCACTATTTGCAGTTGAAACTGCGTTAGATGGTTTAAGACGCTTTGCACGGTCCATCAGCAGGCCGCATTGGAAAAATCAAACCGTGCATTGATAAAAATTGCACAATTGACAATGCAAACATCGCGCCGTGTTTTCAACAGTTAGTGCCACTTTGTGACCAATCTCCGTTGTCTACATTCGTTGGAAACGAGACTAAGCGAACGAATTTTATCAATTGACGATAATAGAAAATCGAGATTTCAACGCTTAATTTTTGCGGTTTTCCACCCCGGTATTCAAGCCCCCAGAACAACACGCTCACGCACCAGCTCAACCGGAGCTTCAAAAGGCGCGCGACTTACGATAGGGCGCGTTTAATCCACAAAGCAAACAAATCTGATGTGTCAGCAACGTTCCGGAAAGATTAATGGCGCGCAGTTTTTGTTGCAATCGCAATTCAAACATTCGCAATTTTCTTAAAAACAAAACAGGATGCGTCATATTGATATTTGGCTACTTGAGGCAGAGAGAGCTAAAGCAGCCATAGGCAGCCGTGATGGGTCCCATAAATCCGAGCCGCACTATGATTTCCATATGGTGCGGGCGCTTAGAGACAAAGCCGACGCAACTGTAGAAGAGGAAATTGAAGATTGGGTTACGGCCCCCTCGAGTATCCATCCGCCACCCAAACAGGAGTCGCGCGCGCGGCCGCGTTGCATAAATTTGCATCGACGGGATACGTTGCCTGCCGATCGGTTTACAACTCAAACGGATTAAGGACGAAGACCCGGGGCAAGTCGAATACGAATGGTCAAACAGACGCCGAACGCACAGCGCACACTGTAGCAATGTTTATTGCCCCCAAGGCAGGATTAATGACGCGTGCCTGCTTCGACTGACCGCTCCTCGTCGGTAAACGCAATTTGTCAAAGGAGAGTGAGTTGGAACGAGGCGCAGAAGTAAGCGGAGCAATTAAGTGATTTGTGGATTTTATAGGTAATAAATTGCTGTAAACTCAAAGTTGCACGATTCAGAGGCTTGCGGGGATCTGTGGAAGATTAAAATTTGAATATTTTTCGGTAATCATGCGGCAGTGGCCGTACGAGTCGTTGCAACAGCAATAAAAGGGTTATTTGTGTAATCTGGTTTCAACGGTTACAAAAATCAGCACATAAATCATCGTGGGTCAAAATGGAAAAACGTTTTTGTCAGTCTTTTGTTTGGGATTGCATGCTCCAGGGATAGGGATACCCACACGGTGATTTTCACGACGACAACGGCTGTTTTTGGAGAACAAGGATTTGACAGAAATATGTTGTGCTTTTGCTTTGTTTAAAGTTTTGCCTTTTTGCGCTTGGCACTGATAACAGTCACATAAAATGGCAAAAACGCCCACCTCTCCAGAGTCAATGTCATCGATGGCGTCCAGGAGATCGTTGTAAAGCGAACCGCACTTTTCGACGAAGATCTCTTGCACCGATTTCTTGGCTACCGCAATCTGAAAAAAAACATAATTAACAAATGTTTAAACACCAATTTACGCCCAGATCAATATCAACTCTCTCCCATTCAGTCAGCGGAGAACAACAAAAGAGCTCTAAGCAAATAGAATACCAGAATGCGTGTTACAATCAATAAGCAAACAAAGCGCACTCTCAAGTTCCTCTTCTCGGCGGCCCCCAACGGTCATCGGCTGTGAGCGGTCGGTCGCGGCCACACCGCGCAAAAGGGTGATTAACACCCCGCAAATTGGACTCTCTGGGAGTATCGAAGGGGAACCGATCAACCCACTTTATGCGCCAGGCTCGTTTAATGCCGTCGCAATTAAAAAAGCGCCGCTGAAAAGTCGTAAACAACCGGAGAGGAGATGTTTACAATTAGCGCGCGAAAAACCCAAGTGACCGGTGCTGGGTCGGTTTGCGTACGTGCCAAGCGGTTAGTGAACAAAGGAATAACGGAACGTTTGATGTTTGGAGTGTTGCTGCAGTGGATAGAGCTGCAATAAAACTAATGCAATTTAAGAAATTAAGGTCAGAAATGTTAATTTTGATCAGACAATCATGGTAGAACAGTTTTTAGCAAATTGAAACATTAATCGGAAAATTTAATTGTCATAAAATGAAAATTTGAAACTTTTAAAAAGGCATTCGAAGGGTATGTTTAGCCCTTTTAAGCGATCAAAAATCTACTGAAGCTGACAAAATTACCGGCGTCTACTTTTACAATATAAAAATCGCGATTCATGTTTCACTTTTCATCATTTAGAAAAGCTAAAAAGCTATCCTAGGGCGTCAGTTTTATCCTTCTCTTAAATTGACTTAGCTACAAAGGCCATTACGTTTGCTCCAAAATTGCAGCTATAAGCGTTTAGGCGTCATTCCGGGCTTAATAAGCGCGCAAACGCTCTGGCGGATCAGGATTAGCCCTAAGCTTACATGCTGGTTTGCTCTTAGACTTTTATTACATAGACCTAGTTGGCCTCTGTCAAGCTTCAATAATATGCACATATTTAACTTAACAATTTCGGCTAAAAACAATGATTTATGTTCTACAATTGTTATCGACCAGCAAAATTTGTAACAAAACGGAACCGATTTGAGTGTTTCTGTTATTTTTGGTGTTAAGAACTAGAATGAAAAAAGATTTCCACTCCGAGTTTCGTTTCAGACAACGATTTATGACAATTTTCTCGCAGATGGAGTCAATGGTCTGGTCATCGCATGAAATTTGAGCGTTTTCATGGTTCTTTAACGGTATGGCATAGTTGAACCATTATTGGAAGATAAAATGGAAAATTGAATAAATGGAATTGGTAGTTGGTAAATCTCGATGGTAAAAATATTTTAAAAAAAAGTCAATTATTTTAAAAGCCGTCCCAAGGTTTAACAGATCGTTTTTGAACCAGAAACATTGCATTAAGTTCGAACGTATCAGCTCAAATTTTTGAAATTGCTTTTGAGATTTTTGGGATTTTCGCCAGACAATTATTCTTTGTTGTTTCTACATCCTTTTTCTCCAACCCTTGTAATCATACGATTGCGTAATCCCCCATTGCGCGTTTCTGCCGCTCAGAAATCACTCAACTATATCAGCAGTTGGCCCACTTCAACCATAGTTATTGCGCCACTCACGACTGCTGTCGTCTGTCGACTCAATCAATCATAATTGCGATCTGATCGCGTCTGTCGACAGTGAGATTATCGCGCCTCAGTTGCTGCCGCTGATCACGCTAGAACCAAAAAGTAATATGATCTTTTCGTTCACACTTCTGGTCATTCATTACGAGTTATCGAGCTTATAGAATAAGTATACTTCTAAGAACCAACCTTTTCCTCATTCCTCGATTCGGTCATTGATTGTGAGAATACATCGTTAGGAGTCCCGATTTCAGTGTCCGACATGTCTGTGGCCATTGTGTGCGAATAATAGAATAAATAAAGTCGTAAAGTAGAAAATTTTCAGAGGATAGCACTCGTGCCAAATAGACGTTTAGCAGCACTTTGAAGAAAACCTCCTCCGGGGCGTACAGTTCTTCGCTTCTTAGTGTCGACCACAGAGCACCGTCAAGGGCTCCATTCGGATGCGTTGCAAGCAGCCTCTAATCGATACCTGCAAAACGAAGAGTAGATGAACAATCAATCCTCTTTTCAACAGACATCGCGGAACACCGAAGAGTGCCGCGTCCTCAACCGCGCGCGCGCGACGTTTTTGTGTGAATTGTGTGAACAGGTGGCGCGAGATAGCGGAAAGAATGGACATCGAGGAGGAGGAATAGAAATAGGAACAGTAGACGGTGGGGTCGGCCAGGCGAACGAAAGAGTGACGGGTGCAGCTGGAAGGTAAAAGACATTTTTTCGCCGTGCTGTTGGACCCGCGACGAAGATGACGGATTGATAAGAGCGCGGTGGGGCGATTTATCAAAGAGACGTGGAAAGGTGAGTGATGACGACAATTTTCTTTGGAATTTTGAATTCAGCGCCAGGTGATTCGATTGCTGATCAATAATGTAGGTAGAGGAATTCATTACTATTCTCACGTAAATTGAAAATAAAAATAACAAGTTTATGCGATTGTTTGTCAGGAAGACGCCAGATAGACCAGGATAACGGAGGCTTTTTACGTTTTTAGTCCGTTTTGGGGTTCTGGAGTTTTGGTGTGAAAATTACTTGAAAAAAGGTCAACGAGGCGCGAGCAGGCGAACAAGTGCAAGGTTACAGTATAAAGTGCAACTGTAATTTCAGTGTCGCGCGTGCAACTCCTCGATTTGAATTACCAACAAAACCTGTGCAATAAATCAAGGAAAAATACCCCAAATTATTGAGCGAATAATCGAGGGGAGCAGTTTAGCGAAAAATTAAATTGACAATTTAGAAACATTTTCTCTTCTTTGTAGCAATTTATCCAGAATTTTGTGGCTATCTGATCTCAAATTTCGTAGTTTGAATCTAATTAACTCCTCTATGTGCAGAAAAACGACAAACAGCAGCGGTCAAAACCCTTTACACATCGATCAATTTAGAACGCGAGAATTTCACGGATATCACGCGCGAATACATCATTGTGAATCGCTTTTTCCACAATCGCGACAAATCGCCGCCACAAGGAACGAGTTCGCCACCCCTTCAGCCAAGTATCAGCAGGCAGCAGCTGGAGCGCAGAGAGCAG
>MQUG01001534.1:0-11390 GCA_007213375.1 Steinernema feltiae | reverse complement strand
GAAACAACTACAATCTGATTGCGGAAAACGACAATCGGACGCCGTTCGGAATTGTAGCAAAGCATTTGACCAGCATGGTCAGGGCGATCAAGAACAAGACCGACTCAACCTCGTAAGTTGCAATGAACTGGCTATTGATTGAGCCGCATTCAGGTGGACATCGACTGTGATCCACTTGAGAGAGAAGGCGAAGAAGATCCGATGGGAGAAAGAGTTTGAAAAGAAGGTCAAGAAGAAGCTGAATTTAGACGACGGAAGCTCGAATATCAGAAGAAAACAGCCGCAGAAAAGCGTTGAAAATCACATCGAAACTAACGAAACCTGGCAGATTCACGGATCACCCAGAAGAAGACATTCTTTTGATAAAATCGAAAATTATGAGAACGAAGGAATCAAACCAAAACGCAAGCGCAGTTGAAGACGCCATAAAATTCTTGAGAGAAGGAATCAAGCTATCGATGATGCTCACAGCGAAAAATGTTACGGATTTGACGAAAAACGCTGAAAGTTGCATCGCCCAGAATAATGCCGGTGGTACCGGAAGAGCCGGATCCTAATACAGTAAGAGAAACGAGAAAATCAATTCAAATCGATATTTATGCGTTGTTTAGGTGTCATTTCTGTCTCCGTCTCTGTTCGCCTTCACAACGAAGGCGAAGGAATCGAGGAATTGACAAGTATTACTAATTTGCTAAAGATTTTGCCCAACAAGGACCAAGAAGACTGGATGAATCTTATTGTGGAAGCGTCAGGAGTGTCGGATGAGGTCAAGAGGCTTGAGGTCAGTTGAGGTTGTTTTTAGAATTGAACTTGAAAGTAGCTTTTGGTTTGTTTTGTATAGCTTCATATATCAGAATAGACCCAATAAGAACAAATTCATTTCGATGCGCCTAGCGTAGAATCTTGTTGTAATCAATAGACTGTGACCATTCGATTGCGTTCGGGTTTGTCGCGATCCGAGTGCTCCCTAATGCTGAGGAGCCGGAAATCAAGCAGTGACCGGGCTGCACTTAGGCCTGTCTTGTTAAAACTTGTCGCTGGCTCGATAAAAACGGGTTCTTGAGCAATTCTCGAAATGTGGGTGTTTTCATTAGTTTAGCTCGCTGCTTCGATTTTCACCAAATTCAGCAGTTTGACTGTTAAAAGCACAAATTAGGTACAGGTAATTAGGTAATTAGTTAGGTAATTAATTAGGTAATTAGGTACATCTGGCACAGCTGTGCACTGGTGGACGACTTATCGATTTGACGATTGTATTGCGAAAAAAACCTGAAATCCGCTGATTCAGACAATTTCGATTTAATAGTTTCGGCATTGAAACAAACAGTTTGGAGTGTTGATAGAGTTACACTAATGCTCAGAAATAAACTAGTTTGTGTTCACTCAAACAGAATGTTTTTGAGCCGAACATACCGTATCAGCGCTGCAATTTTTCATCCATAACGTTAAAATCTCCTTGAGTCGGGACAAACGTTAGATAAAGATTTGGTAGGCGTGCTACAAATCTCCATATTTTGCCCACTTACCGTTTAGCTATGATTTCAGTTACTCGACGACTCGAAGCAAGAACGTTTAAAAGACCAAACTGGCCTAAACGGACGGCCAACCTACTTTACGCGAGAAAACGTTTCTGAGATATTTGGCGATTTCGAAACGCGGAAAATCGACACGCACGAACGTTTGGTCAAAAGCTTCAGTCCGGAACAGGTACTTTCGCGGGATGTTCCGTTTAAAATTAAGCTAGCGGGATTCAGCTTGACCAGCTTAACAACACTGGCTACGCATTCATGACAAAGGATCAGCTTCACATGTTCTATGGACCGACGTCGCCCTACAACAGCTCAACAACGTTGAAAAGGCTTCTCTCAGTGGAGGGCAAAATTTCCAACGAGCACATAGAGCATGACCTCAGAGTTGTGGCGGAAATGAAGAATTTTGAACTGAAACAAAAGGATATTGTCCTCAGTCCAATCATCGAATCGCCGTTGATTTTTGCCAGCGCGGCAATGTCTCAGCCCATCATTCTATCGCCGGTTGTACTGTCGCCGGCTATCCTCTCGCCAGCCGCTCTGGGGCCTGTGATCCTCTCGCCCTGGGTGTTCATTCCTGTTATCCTGTCGCCTCGTGTCCTCTCACCACTGATTGTCAATCCTCTCATCTTCTCTCCGATCATCCTGTCGCCACTGGCGTTGCATCCCCTCATCCTCGCACCCGGGGTATTCAACCCTTTTATCCTCTCTCCGCTTGTGCTCTCTCCGTTTATTCTATCGCCTCAAGTATTCTCACCCCTGATTCTGTCGCCATTCTGTTTGAATCCTCTGATTCTGACTCCAACCGTTGGTGGTCCGCTCATTCTGAGTCCGTTTGTGTTGTCGCCGTTGATCGCTTCTCCGCAAGCGTTGTTCGCCGTAGTTTTAAGTCCTTATGCGCTCTCTCCACTTATCGAGAGCAAGCTTATTGTCAGTGTTGTTGTGTTATCGCCAAGTTGGCTGAGTTGAGAGTCGGAAGATTACTGTAGGATTTGTTAATAAAGCAAGTTTTCCGATTCCAAATAAAACCCGGTACGTTACATTTTTGCGCGGCCATTTCGGCGCCGCCGCCGACCACTTGCAGTGAGTGATCTTTGGTTTGAAATAAGCAATCAGCGCTTTGCAGTGATTACGCGCACCTGAACGAATTTGCGGTGTTCTCAGACCACCACCGGACAACGATAACGTGGTATTGTGCGTTACGTTACATTTCGGCGCAGCCATTTCGGCGCGAGGACAGTTCGGCGCGAGGTCTCACCATTAAACCAAAACAACTGTAACCTTTTTCGGATGTTCAGAAGGCGATGAAAACAAAAGAAAACTGAAATAAAAAATATTCTCTCAAGAATAGTAAAAAAAACTTATGATATTTGCTGTCAGACAACTTTGAACTAACAACAAGGCCAGAGCAGACGGCTAAATGGGTTAAGCCAAAGTCTAGGACGAAGCCTCCAGTTAACATAGTAAATTTTGTGATCGCTCCGCTCGCGCAAAATTCACTAGGCAAACCCTAGGCAAAGGCAGCTCCTAGGCCTAAGCCAAAGGCAGTTACAGCATGGCTAGCTCAGCAAAAAACTAAGTTTACAACTTATTTCCCAACAACACGACGTAAGATTAACAAGTGATCGCCCAAAATGTCCTCTGGTAACGCTTAAAAATTGCTCAAGGCACTGAGGAGACGTGAGCTCTGTCGGAAGACCTCGCGCCGAAATGTCCTGCTTCATAGAAAACCGATTGAAAGGTATCACGTCACTTTGAAAAAAAAAATACGCTAAAATGCCGACCTAAGACTAGGACTTGTATAGCGCCACAGACCCAAGAAGATAGTTTACGCCAGCTCGAAGGTGTGCAGCTTTCTGTGTGCAAGTTGTTCATACACACAAACATCGAATTGAATTGAGGTTGCTCCTCCTGCTGCTAATTTCATTAAACTTTATTCACCGGCGCCCGGCTAACAAGGGAACCTCGCGGACTGTCCACAGCCGATGAGCGAACAGAAATCTCATTCTCGCGTAGATGAACTGTTGGGTGATTGGCGCTTTCGTTGACGTGGTCCGCAAACAAATCTTCCCCGGCGTTGTATGCGAAAGCGTTTTTTCGGAACGACCGATCTCCGATGTTCTCCGCAAACAAATCGTTTTTCGTTTTTCTGACGCAGAAAATCGCCATCGTTTCTGCGGTCGCAACAGCGGGATTGTCGATCTTTGCATTTCTAGCATATGTCATTTCTAGCGCGGGCACTGGCAAAGGGCGTTGTATGCGATGAATGGTGAGTCATCCTTGTCAAAAGGGCGGTCGGGATCCGCCCTTCAAACGCGCTATAGAAACACTCCTTTGCTTTCAAATTGAGTCGCTCGACAATCAATGTTCCGCTTGACATTCCTCTGTTTCTTACTCATCGGACTCGCACATGCAAACGGAAACTGCAATGTTGCTGTAAGGCGTAATTGAGTGAAGTGATACGACCGATTTTTTTTTAGAACGGAGTGGTGCGTGAAAACGGAACAGAACGTCCGCTCACCGCGGAGGAATCGAGGGAAATGGAGCAATTCAAAAAGGCTATGGAACAGTGGAACGTTGACTTCAGCAACAGCGTTAGTAAACAAACACGATGCTATTTGATGCTTATACGACATTTCAGATGAAGCAATGGTCGCAGAACATAAAGGGCCAGCCAGTCGTGCCGAAACAGCCCCGCGCCCCATGCTTCTGTAAATCGTGCAAATGAGCGCATTAAAAATGGTCCGTCGCCCGAGAACAACTAACAATGTGAAATAAAGAGAGAGTCTTCAATTTCAACTTCAACTTCAATTTGTATTCGCACCACATGAAGTGAAAATCTAATCCTCTCAACATTCATCGAAACGCGCGGATTACGCGCTGATTCTCATAGCCAGAGACGATCGTTGGGGGTTGAACCCATTTCTCTGCGTCACAGAGGATCGGATAGTGACGAATTGGCGAATTAGCGGACGGAAGTGGTTGAGTGCAAGTGTTTCGAGCGAGAGCGGCGAACACGGCGAAACCGGTTGGAGGTGTCGAACGATAACGGCTGAAAATGAGATTAAAAACCGTTAACGCACCGGGCGCGTTCTGAATGGAGATGATGTCACTTTGAGCTTAAAGCAGGTTACATTTAGTGATTATAAATGCGTGTGACAATGTGATCAGTGGTTAGTGGAGTGAATGAATGAGGGGTATAAAGGTCCGAAGCAGGTCAACTTGGCGCCACCGACTGGGCGCCAGGACGACTTGGCGCCGAGCAATCTTAGGGCCTCGTACTTGGGCAGGCTTCGTACTAAGTGCAGGCTTAGGCCTAGGAGCTGCCGCAGGGTTTGCCTAGTGAATTTTGGGCTCGCTGCGCTCACCCAAAATTCACTGCTTCGTACTACAAACTTAGATTGTTCAGCGCCAAGTTGTCCAGCGCCCAGTCGGCGGCGCCAAGTTGTCACGTACCGTATAAAGGTCATCTACAGTAATCTGGGCAGAGTCGAGAGTAACTGGTCGAGCACATATTTCTGTTTCATTTCTGTGTGCAAGTTGTTCATAAACACATAAACACAAGTTCAGTTGAGGTTGCTCCTCCTCCTGCAAATTTCATTCAACTTTAGTCACCGGCATTCGGCTAAATTGCTGAAACTTAATTAAAGTTCTGTTGTTCTTTTGAGTTATTAATGAGTGGATTTCTGGGATGGCGCCGTCGCTTGCCAGGTTAAAGATGGTGCTGTCGCTTCGAGGCTTGCGAAGGCGCCTTCACAAAGAAAGCCAACAGAGCAGGCGCGCGTTAAATCAAAAATTTATTTTAAAACATTGCACAAGACCTTACGTTACATTACACTGCAGGGTCAAAACAGACATTTCTGTATTAGCTAGCACATCAAACATTCAGTCTTGGCGACTGCAGTCGGTGAGTTGCTGGACGTTTCCCCATCCGTTCGACATCGGGACGCTGAGGACGAAGGCGCGACGGAGGGCGTTGCGGCCGACGTAGTGATCAATGACGTAGGTAAAGAAGGAGACTCGCTGTCTGTCGGTGGTAACCGAGGCGTTGCGCACGACGCCGATGTCGATGCGGCGGATGTAGGCGCGGAAGTTGGTGCACTGGGTGCCGTTGAACGTCGCACAGCCGGCGGTAAGACTGTCGACTAGAATCGAGCGGTTGCCGTTGAGTGCGAACAGATTCCCGGCCGTGGTGCAGTCAGGCTCCTGGCCAATGACAAAGATGGCGACAACGGCGACGAGAATAGAGAACAGATGCCACATGATCGGAAGATTCAAGTGAACTGAGGAATCGGGTGTTCCTTCCGCCTATTTATACGCGAATTTCTCGTTTTCAGTTCATCTTTCCGATCATCAAAAACCAGGAAGGACCAGGAAGTGCATTTAACCATTGAAGTTTCTGGAGTCCACATGCAGATTCACCTGCTGGCTGATCCGTATTCGGTCTTTCTCTCCGTTGCACTTAAAACGAACTGAGCCAGAAAGGGCAACGAAGAGGGCATTCTGCAACCGGAACGTGCATGCAAACATACACGCTTATAATCGACCGAGTAAACACAGAATTACAGCTGAATGGCCCAGAATCGATGAGAATTCTTGATTTGGACTTTGCCGCGCGCAACGAAGCGTTGAACTCTTTTTTTTGTCCCTTTCCCGATGCCAGCAGAATCGCTGTTGAACTCCAGCGGAATTTGGCAGATTATGAGCGTGGCAGATTATAAAATTATAAGCAGATTATAAGATTATATTGCATGCACGTTCCGGTTGCAGAATGCCCTCTTCGTTGCCCTTTCTGGCTCAGTTCGTTTTAGGTGCAACGGAGAGAAAGACCGATTACAGATCAGCCAGCAGGTGAATCTGCATGTGGACTCCAGAAACTTCAATGGTTAAATGCACTTCCTGGTCCTTCCTGGTTTTTGATGATCGAAAAGATGAACTGAAAACGAATAAATAGGCGGAAGGAACACCCGATTCCTCAATTCACTTGAATCCTCCGATCATGTGGCGTCAGTTCTCTATTCTCGTCGCCGTTGTCGCCATCTTTGTCATTGGCCAGGAGCCTGCAGGCGACTGCACCACGGCCGGGAATCTGTTCGCACTCAACGGCAACCGCTCGATTCTGGTCGACAGTCTTACCGCCGGCTGTGCGACGTTCAACGGCACCCAGTGCACCAACTTCCGCGCCTACATCCGCCGCATCGACATCGGCGTCGTGCGCAACGCCTCGGTTACCACCGACAGACAGCGCGTCTCCTTCTTCACCTACGTCATCGAAAACTACGTCGGTCGTAATGCCCTCCGTCGCGCCTTCGTCCTCAGCGTCCCGATGTCGAACGGATGGGGAAACGTCCAGCAACTCACCGACTGCGCTCGTCAGGACTGAATGTTTGATGTGCTAGCTAATAAAGAAATGTCTGTTTTGACCCTGCTCTGTTGGCTGAAACAAACGGCTTCGCTTGTGACGGCATCGGTTTTTGAACACACAGCAAGGAGACTGGCCATGTTGGCGAACAAACGCCGGGTGTTAATGCAGCGTTTTCGCGCACAGCAGCGTTTATTGACAATAATTTGAACAAACTGCTTTTGAGTAGACTAAAATGAGTCCTAGATTGCATGTGTAACTGAGTTCGGGTGAATGATTGAGTGAGCGACCTTTTGCGGTGGTATTTCGATTTCGTAAAACCAAAAATTAGAATTTCTTCAAGCAATACAGATTTGGGTTACTTGTCCCCTTATCCTACAAAAAAAAGCAGCTCCTCCATATCAAAAGGACGTGCGGATTATCGAAAGACGCACAGTGCAGACGCGCTCTTTCCACGCACTAATGCAACCGGTCACCCAGTGCGCTCGCCAGACAATAAAATGACCGAAATGCAATTGATCGTCGTTCTGAGATGAGCACAAGAACGTTTCCAACGCGTACCCAAAGTACGCGTAAAAACAATAGATCAATACGACCATGACCCGTATTTGAAGTAATAGCCATCTTCCCAGATGCCCTTTCAATTTGTCACGAATTGACGTTTTCATCGCAGCCGCAACTGACGGATAGTCAGAACGAGTTTGATCAGCTGCTGCTGCTGGTCGTTGGGTGAACAGTGTAATGTTATCAACGCCCACAGACACTTAAGACTGTAATCATCTTATTAAATCATCATCGTCATTCATTTGCGGTCGATCTTTGTGGTTTTTTGGCTTATTTTTGACTTTTGCGCTATGACGCTGTGGGGGTCATTTCGTGAAGAGCATGCAGCTCAGCGTGCTCAATGCTCTACTTCAACGTGAAATGAGAGTCGCCGTATCCGTGCTTCCCATTTAAGAACCCCTCGGAATTAGAATAGTAGAATAATAGAAGATTAGCAATTGGTTCAATTCTAGGGCTGTTTATGTTGATTTTGAAGTGATGTTTTCTTCTTTACCATGACGTCGAGCACCAGAAATCGCAGAGAACGTTCGAAAATCCATCTATTGAATTCCACTTCGTCACTTTTCGTTCAGTCCGTCCGTTCATCTGCTGTTAGCACTACCTTACATCGTGGTGAATTCAAAATTTGGTCTAAATCAAGAAGAGCGGAGACGGTATCTGACATCGTACAATGAAAAAACCGGTTTTTATTTTGATTTTTCTAAAAATTGGGGTCCCATTCGTCACTCCTTTAGTCCGTCCGATCATCTGTACTTAGTATTGCCAAGTTGCTCCACAATGGCTAAAGCCTTAAATTGGTGAATTCAACTTTCGGGTCATGAATCATTACGAAACAATCGAACGTTCACCGATCACCAGTGCGAGCTTTACAGAATAAACTCAGTTTCACTTTGAATGAAAGCCAAGTTGACCTACATTTTGCCGCAATCTGAAAATTCCGGTCTCCTGTTATTTCGAACGGCTATGACGTAATGGTGACGCGGAAATTCCTCACTATTAATGCGTCGTTTTTGGTCTAAAATTTGAGAGAATGCGGTGTTTAAACTGTTTTCCGCGATTCTCATCACGATTACCACCCATCATCTACTGCACTATTTCACTATTTGATCAGGGGTTTAACCGCAAGTGAATCATAACCTGTTCTTTGAAGAACATTTCACAGCGGGAAAGCGATTCCTTTCTCACCTTTTTGCTCGCAAAAACGCGTGTTGTAACATAACCGACGAGCAGTTTAGATGTTTACCTCCGTTTAGATCTCCGCGCGTCTGCATCGCGGTCATCAATCATGAATTTACCATCCTCTGTGGTAATTCCATTTATTCTGTGCTGTTTAATCGATTTGGCGAACGGTTCAAAGGAGAATTTAACGCACTTTGAGGTTGTTCAAACGCGCTATTTACTAGCTAACCCCAAAAAACACATTTAGATAGTTTCATTCAATTGGAATCATGTGAAAACACCGTACACAATCGCGTTGTGGATTGTACTAGCTAGTATAGCTAAGATTCGTAAGTAAATTGCCGCAAAACTGTTCGAAAACAGTCGTTTCTAGTATTTCACATTTCAAAAAAATTTGCCGACACGTTTCCCGACTCGTCACTCCTAATTGTCGTTGGTCTCGCGCTCGGCTATGGCCTTCATCAGATCCACGTCGATGAGAGCGTATTTTCACTCGAATCGACGGTTTTCTTTTTGTATTTGCTGCCGCCGATTATTTTCGAAGCAGGTTAGCAAGGTTACCCTTAAAAATATCATAAATTGTGGCGTTTTCAGGCTACTTTATGCCAAATCGCGCGTTGTTTGAGAATCTAGATTCGGTGATGCTTTTCGCTATTGTGGGAACAATCTGGAACACCATCGCAATCAGTAAGTCTTTTGATTTCTTTTGTTAAACTCCGATTTTTCTTGAATTTTGTCTACTCACCTCAAAGAAAGGTCTCGGAACCGAGCCTAGTTCACATTCTAAGGGAGCTGACCGGCTTCATATTCACTAAAATTAAATGAATTTGCCTGTTTTGTGCGTTTAGCCGATGAACTATTCGATTTGGTTACAAAAACAACGAAAACAGCGAGTTAAATCGATGAAAAAGCAATTCGAAAATCGCACCTACGCGATAACAACTATAACTACTTATCGAGCCGAGCAACGAGGGCTCGCTGGTTAAAAATCAGAACGAGCCGAGCCAGGAGCTGCCCGTTATCGAGCCAAACGGCTCAAATTCCGGCTTGTCCGTTTCACAGCTTCAAAAGTTCGACCTGTCTGGTGGAGTTAAACCTTTAAAAATACAGCGCATTGGGTAGCGCAACTAAATTTCACCTCTATTTTCAATGATCCAAAAATCGTGTCTTATGGGTGAAAGTTCGTTTTCTGGTTATTTCCTGTATAATCGCGTAATTCAAATATAAAAGTAGCTGGAACTTAAGAGACTCTTGTCATTAGAATAACGTGAAAAGGCCAGAAACAGTTAGAAACCAGCTAGTGTCAACAATGAGCCGATAAGAGGACACTCGTGGGGTGTCCTCTCGCTGACCATTCTAGGATCAAATTGCTGTAAAAAAAACATCTGTACTTGACTTTGAAAAATCATGCAAAGGTTGAAAATAGGGAGATGACAGAATTTAGAAAAAATCAACTTTCTCGAAGCGATGTATGTGCGCCTTTAAACCCGACTCCTCTTTAAGGTGTTTCACTCTACGTTCTCGGCACATTTGGACTCTTTTCCGTAGAGTTTAGCGCGTTTGAAATATTGCTCTTCGCTTCGCTCATCTCGGCTGTCGATCCTGTCGCTGTTATTGCGATTTTTGAAGAAATTCACGTAAACGAGTTCCTATTTGTGAACGTTTTCGGCGAAGCGTTATTCAACGATGGTGTCACAGTTGTAAGTTTCTCTCAGTTATTGCCGCTTGTTTGGTTTGGCGAAAACCAAAGCTTGGACAGCTGGTTTGGCGAAAACCAAAGCTTGGACAGCTACATTCAATCAATCTTCCTTTAGGTCCTGTATCAAATGTTTTACAAAATTCCGCCAGATTGGCGAGAACAACCTAACCCCGGTGGATTACGGCTCCGGAGCGCTTTCGTTTCTAGTAATTGCGCTAGGTGGAATCGGAATTGGACTGCTATTCGCGTTGGTTGTCAGTTTCATTACAAAGTAGGCCTGTAATCGAATTATAACCACACGTTTTTTTGATCGTTTTCAGGTACACCGACCGGGTAAAGATCCTCTCGCCTGTTTTCATATTTGTCATACCGTACCTTGCGTATCTCTCAGCTGAAATGTTTGGATTGTCATCGATTCTGGCGTAAGGAACGCGCGAAGATAGTGCTCTAATTGCTCGTTTAGCATTGTGTCCTGTGGCATCTGCATGAAGCAGTATGTCAAAGAGAATATTACGCATTCGGCCGCCAATTCGGTGAAATATTTCACCAAAATGCTCGCTCAATGCATGGAAACGGTCATTTTCATGTTTCTTGGCCTATCGACCATTTCAAGCAGTCAACACTGGGGACACGTGGTTTGTTCTTCTTACGATCGCTTTCTGTCTTCTCTATCGAGCCATCGGTAAGCCTGTAACAGTAACGCCATGTGTAGTAAACGGGTTCTGATTAGGAGTTCTGATCCAATGCGCCGTTCTGAACAGATTCCGCAAAAAGAAGTTCTCCAGTGTTGATCAATTCATTCTCTCGTATGGCGGTCTCCGCGGAGCTATTGCCTTCGGTTGGTTGCTGTCTCTCTTCCAGACGATATTCCCCGCCAAGAACATGTTTTGACCGCCTGCATTGCGGTCATCTATTTCACGCGTATTCATTCAGGTTTTTGAGTCGTTTTTCGCTTACGGTATTTATTGTGGTTCTGAGTGGCAACTGATCAAATTTTGGAATTTTAAGACCCAATCTGATATGACTTTTTTCGCAAACTGGGTATTGGAAAATTCGA
>MQUG01001532.1:0-10888 GCA_007213375.1 Steinernema feltiae | reverse complement strand
CAACCGCATTCAAAAGGTCCGCCAGCACGATAAGAAACACTCTTCTCCTTTCCTACTGAAGTGGTTTGTAAGTCTTCAAAAATCATCAAAATATGAATTCATTCAGAGCACCCGTCAACTAAAGTAGCGCGTTATCGGATGCGCTAATTTGTGTTAAAAACAATCTCATTCCCGATAGATCCTGCGAACCATTATGAGCTCTCCCAAAGATGGCGTCATCTTGAGGTTGCCGTGAGAGAATCCGTTCGAACATTCTGCAATTGGGAGAACAGTTCAGTCTCTCATTTCAATCTATACGTGGACTATAGTAACTAAAGAAGAATTTCGTTCTCTTTGATGAGCGTCACAAGTAACGCCGAGGCGCAGTCCAAAAGACCAATTAGCGGCAGCGACTCGCGATCGGTTTTTCACCGCATCTAAAGAGTCCGATCAGATGATAAGGAAACACTAATTCCAATACGCCCAGCCTCATCATTCGCGTTCTCTATTTGCAAACGCACACTGCAATGAAGTGCGTTTTAGCAAGTGATTGTGAATCAGATTGTTTGTAATCGGTTTCTTCCGAGCGCTCGCATCGATGCGAGTCAATGCGACAATGCGCTTTCTAGCTGAACAGTCGATCCTCTTCCTTCTCCTCTTCCTCCCAGGAGCGTTCTCTGACCACCTTGACCAGGCCATTCAGCCCGACCTCCCCTTCATGCTCTATGGGAGCGACGATGTGGTAAAGATCCAATTCAGCGAAGCTCCATGCGTCTTTGTCGCAGCCTCGCCATACTCTGACCTCTCGGACACCACGTTTGCCGCAGGAAACCTCGAAGGGCCCCTCGGATCTACCGTACCCGCTAGCCAGTTTGTGAACAACATCGTTACAGAGGATCGCAATCACCGAGTATCTGCGCAGTTTGGAGCTTTCTGCTTCCCCAACGGCACGTCGTATCTGGACGTCCACTTCGGGAACTACAGCGGTGTTGATCGCTCATCGCCCGAGTGGCACATCACCATCTTCTACTTCATGCCGAAGGAAAAAGTCGAAGGTGAGCGAGATGAATTCATTTGAAGCAGAACTTGGCGCCTGGTCATGGTTGAAGCTTAGTTCTTGGCCTAGCCTGACCAAGTTGACCTTAGCCAGTACTGAAATCAACTCATACTTTACATTAAATTTGCCATATTCAGGGCCTTGCAGTGGAAAAGGAACGCAGAAGATGGGAAATGTCTTTCTACTCTCCGAAGTCAATTCGACTGCTAGTTCCGAGTGTCCTGCGGTATTTCTGGCTCCGAGTAACATTCCCGAAGTCCTGAATTTTGCCGAACCTGTAAACACTGTCTGCGCTGGAGCCTCTTTTTTCGCTATTGAGCTTAACAGTGACGGGGCGGTTGACGCGTTCACTGTGCAGAACGGAGTGACTCAGCTCGCGGATCCGTTCATTTTCAGGTACAATTGATCTTCTTTGCATTCGCGAATCTCTGAACTTCATTCTTTAGCTCTCAATCATTAGAGATGTTCTGGTCAGCCACTTATCTCCGAAACGCCGTTCTGCTCAGAACGGAATCGCAGGAGTGGATTCAAAGTGTAGTGAAAGTGAGTTATGGTAAGCTGAGCGTACATGACTGATTTATTGCGTTAATTGCTTTGACTTTCCAGCTCATTTCTCCAACATAAGCAGTTGTAGAATTGTGAATTATGTGGATCGTCTAGATGACAGTGGCAGAATTGATTCAAATCCCTATGGCACGCAACAAATGGACGTTACATTGATTATCATTCATGAAATTGCAAATACGAGCGCCGTCGAGTTTTCTGTTTCGACGAAAGGAGAAGATTGCATGTCGCTCAACGCGTCTTTCAAAATAATCGGAGAACCCAAGTAAGCTCTATGTGCCCGTTCAAGTACACATTTCATACGCGAAATTTAGATTTAACCATACGAACGTCTTAGATCTGCCGCGCTCCTTCACATTGAACAATTTAAAATCTATCAGGTTTATTTACGAGCAACTCGATGGTGAAGGCTGCGCTTTTCCGAGCTCTTTTGTTGTCGATTACCGCGTTATCGACACATCCACAACTACAGGTAACACTCTCCTCTACAGTACCTCCACCGGCACTTTTCCCGATTTCAGTCGCGTCAACAATTACCACGATTCCGACGACCACAAGCGCCACAACAACGAGTTCATTGCCATCTACGCCTCCTTCAACATCTACCATAAATTGGAATGAAACGACCACTACGAAACCTTTGACAACTACTAAGGGCAAGGACGGTGGTGCACCGACTTCATCGACCTCTACGCCTCCTTCAACAACTGCAACGAAGACCACCACCGAGGAAATCACAACCACCAGCCCCAAGACAACTACCAATTACGGCAAGAATGGTAAGAGGGTTAATCTACCTTCATCTAGTTGACTCCTTCAGGCGCGATCTCTCCGCAATTCGTCGTCTACACCACGCTGTCGGCTCTCCTGTTCAGCTTTCTCCTATGATTCCCTCTAATTTATGATCATTTGTCTTAAGATAAAATAAGATTAAGTAATAAGCTACTTGACCGCACCCAGTATAGTTACCTCCCAATCAGTCTCTTACGGGGCTGCGCCACTTGTAGCTTGTGAGTGTCACACCCAAGTCTTGACTTTCTGCGTCTTATATCTTCCGTAAATCTTTCTCTGAGATAATCACAAAGACCAAAGATGTCCGCATTTTACTTCCCTCAAGAGCTTTGATCAGCTTCTAGGTTCCTGGCACGGCTTCGCGCATTTCCGCGCAAGACACGAAACGCTAAACTCCGAAACGAGTTAATGTGCAATGCAATGCGCGTTTCTCACATCGTTTTATCGCCATTGATGCTCCCAACTCCGCAGATCGTTTCACATTCGAGAACGATGGAGTTTGTCCCGTACGCCTTCTGCGAAGAGGTCGTCGGAATCTTGGAGGAACCATCGTGCATGGACGATTTGGAGAGTCCGATCTGGCATAGAGCCGTTCAGAATGTGGCGAGCGGTCGGCTCAATTATAACGTCTTTTTCGAATATACGGGCAAAGCATGGACTTTACGAATTTCCGCAAACATCTCACTAGAAGAGCTCTGTAATCCCAACAAACGTCATCATCGTATTGTCTGCATTGGTATCAGCCATCTGACTCCCCCAAAAACCATGTTTGAGAAACTGGCGGCCAAAAAGTTGTCAAACACTTACAGGGTCATGACGCTCAATTTCGAAGAATTGAAAAAAGCGGCCCAGCGCACTCTTCCGTTCGTCAACATGGCAACACTGCGTTTGAATAGATCACGTGATATGCAGCCTGTGCCGTTAGAACCATTCTTGGAACTTCTCTCACTGTACGGCACGTCTTCAATTCGAAAAATCAGCGTTTCCCCGGACCCGCTGATTGCGAGCTACGAAGAACTCCTCTTGAAGATGATGAAAACGGAATCGATGAAACTGATTTCTATGCAACAGGGACCCGAGATCCCCATTTCCGCTCCTCTCCAATCGGCGCTTGCAGCGTTTGCTTTGGAAAACCCGCATTGCGGATTCGACCTCAACTGGAAATGCGCGGTTTTCTCACGTGAGTTCTTCTTTCAGCTTTTTGAAAGTCACGCCAGTGGAACCTTTATGGGTTACTTCAATTTGACGTTGGATGATCTAAAAGAGTTCCGAAAAAGTAGCCAAGTTCAGACCGGTACAGATCGTGATAGTTGTCTTCCTTTTATCAGGTGGCACCGAGAACACCGAGTCCAAGTTACAGTTAGAGACTTGAATACCGACGCAGGAAGACGTTTAGAGATTGATTTCAACGCTTTGTAAGCATGAAATGTGTAGAAAGTGAGAAGATTGGGGGCGCCATTCTTCTGTTCTGATAAAATTCGTCTTTCGATTAAATAAAGTTTGTACTATACTTAATCACACTGTAACTACCTTAGGCTCAGCATGGCTGCTCTGCGCTACAGGCCCCAAGAAAGCGCTCAGGACACTCTTTGCGCGCGCATCCGTTAAATTTAAGGCTAGCGAGGTCAAAATGCGTCCTAATCTACAAAAAAACCGTTTTATTGAGCGCACATGATCTTCATCTTTCGCAAAATTTCGTTCTAACCGACGAGCCAGATGCTCATTCTCATCTTTCGTTGTTCTCCGCGGCGCAGTCCAAAAGACCGCTTTCAAGTAGCAGCCGCGACTCTCGATCGCTTTATCACCGCAGCAAAAGAGTCCGCCATCATGATAAGGAAACATCTTCTTCCTTTCCTAATAAATTGTTGCTGGTTTGTAAGTCTTAAAAAATCGTCCAAATATGAATTAATTCAGAACAAAGCTCAGAATGCTGCAGCACAACAGAAAGTAAATCAATCAATATGATACGTATGCTGCCGTCGAATCAGAAGCGCTAGTTTGCGACAAAAACAACCTCATTTCCGATATATCCTGCGACGTTTACAAGCTCTCCCACCAATGGCGTATTCTCGAAGTTGAGATAATCCGTTTGAACATTCTGCAATTGGAAGTACGTTTCAGTCTCTCTTGCGGCCTATACGACGACTACAGTAACAAAAGTAGTAATCTCGTGATACTTCGTTCTTACCGATGAACCAGATGCTCTTTCTCATCTAACGAATTCGTTGTTTGCCGAGTCGCAGTCCAACAGTTCTTCTACAATTAGCAGCCACCGCGAGTCGCGATCGGTTTATCATCGCATCAAAAGGGTCCGATGAGATGATAAGGAAACGCCATTTCGTTCCCTAATGAATTATTGACGGTTTGTAAGTCTTCGAAAATCGTCAAAATATGAATTAATTCAGAATCACATTCGCCAGAATCAAAAAATGTACTTTAAATCATGATGCTCATGTAAACCCTTCCTGATCCTAAATGCGCAAAACGCCGTCAACTACAGTAGCGCATGCGCTTTGCTAATTAGTTGAAGAAATGCTTTAAGAAATGAATTGTTAGATTCCAGCAGAATCACGCTTTGTATGCAGTCCAGTGTGTGAGTGGCGTAAAATTGTTCTAAGCGATGATTTACAATGTGTTTGATGAGCAGCGCACACAATCGTTAATTGGGTAGGCACAGCCCGGAAGCCACTCCGAGATAAGGATTGATAAGGCAACGCTTCTTCCGAGCGCTCGCAGCAACGAGAGTCATTGCGACAATGCGCTTTCTAGCTGAACAGTCGATCCTCTTCCTTCTCCTCCTCCTCCCAGGAGCGTTCTCGGACCATCATGGGCAGGCCATTCAGCCCGAACTCCCTTTATGCTCTACGGAAGCGACGACGTGGCCAAGATCCGACTTGGCGAAGCTCCGTGCGTCTTCATCGCAGCGTCGCCACACTCTGACCTCTCCGACACTACGTTTGCCGCAGGAAACCTCAAAGGGCCCTCGGATCTACCGTACCCGCTAGCCAGTTTGTGGACAACGTCGTTACAGAGAATGGCAATCACCGAGTATCCGCGCAGTTTGGAGTTTTCTGCTTCCCGACGGCACCACCCACCTGGACGTCCAATTCGGAAACTACAGCGGTCTTGATCGCTCATCGCCCGAGTGGCACAGCACCGTCTTCTACTTCATGTCGAAGGAACAAGTCAAAGGTGAGCGAGATGAATCTATTCAAAGCAGAACCTGGAGCGTGGCCATCTTGGCACCAACGTGTCTTCTAACCATACCGTAACTGCCTTAGGCTTAAAATGACTGCCTTAGTGGCTAAACCACGCTGTTCCGGCTTCAAGTTGACACGTAACAATTCATGCTTGCGTTGATTCAGTCACATTCAGGGCCCTGCAGTGGAAGTGGAACGCAGAAGATAGGCGGAAATGTCTTTCTAATCTTCTCCAGTACGAATACAATTAATGCGAATATTAGATCGGGGTGTCCTGCAGTGTTTCTCGCTCCGAGTAACCTTCCCGCAGCCCGGTCGGCTGAAAAACTTCAAAACACAATCTGCGCTGGAATTAATATTGACGTCTGTGTTTTCTAACCAAATTTTGATTTAACAAGAATTTTTCAGGTGCTTTCCTCTAGGCCCGCACTTGGTGATCTGTTCACTGTGCAGAACGGAGTGACTCAGCTTGAAAATCCGTTCATTTCCAGGTACAAGTGATCTTTATTTCATCTCCAAGGGCAGGCATAGACTGGGCCCAGTCCCTGATGTGGACTATGTATTAGGCGCATTACCAAGTACTGCGAAACTTGCAACCTGATACTTATTGTTAGCTCGCTGCGACCTACCAAGTCTGGTAAGCCAAAAGACCAGCCTAAGGTGAGCCTCGCGCGTAGCCTAATTTTCGATTTTGTCATGCAATCCGACAAAAATGTTTGGGCGAAAGTAGAAAAGCCTAATTGCCTAACAGCGTTTTAAGACACCTTCTGCAAGAGCTTCTATTTTAGTACTAAACAGTTAAACAGAAAGCTGGCAGCTGATTACGTCCGAAATGCCATTATGCTCACAACAGAATCGCAGGAGTGGACTCAAAGTGAAATAGGAGTGCGTTATGGTGAGCTGCTCACATCGCGCATTTAGCGCTAAATGAAAACTTTGCAGCTGAATTCGACGACGCAACCAAATGCAGATTTACGGAGGTTATGCTCCGAAAAACTGATCTGAGTGGCAGAATCGATTCAAATCCCTATGGCACGCAACACGTGCACGTTCTATTGTTGAATGTTCGTCAAGCTCTGAATATGAGTTCAAACATGAGCGTCACGTTCTCTGTTACAATGAAAGGAGAAGATTGCATGTCGCTCAACGCGACTTTTAAAACATACGACGAAGATCGGTAGGCGTGGTATCCTCGTTTGAACACATGCTTTAAAAACACATTTTAGAGTTAACCATACGAGCGTTTTAGATCTGCCGCGGTCCTTCACGCTGAACAATTTCCATTACATCACATTTATTTACGAGCAACTCGACAGTGAAGGGTGCAGTTCTCCGAGCTATTTTGTGGTTCATTACAGGGGTATCGACACACCCACAACTACAGGTAACACTCTCCTCTAAAACACCTCCACCGGCACTTTTCCCGATTTCAGTCGCGCCAACAACTACCACGATTCCGACGACCACAAGCGCCACAACAACGAGTTCATCGTCATCTACGCCTCTTTCAACAGAATCGACCACTACGAGACCTTTGACAACTACCAAGGGCAATGACGGTGGTGTAGCGCCTTCATCGACCTCTACGCTTCCTTCAACAACCACCAACCCCAAGACAACTACCAAGGGCAAGGACGGTGGTGTAGCGCCTTCATCGACCTCTACGCCTCCTTCAACAACTGCAAAGAAGACCACCACCGAGGAAATCACAACCACCAGCCCCAAGACAGCTACCAAGGACGGCAAGAATGGTAAGAGGGTTATTCTACCTTTATCTAGTTGACTCCTTCAGACGCGATCTCTCCGCAGTTCGTCGTCTACACCACGCTGTCGGCTCTCCTGTTCAGCTATCTTGTCTGAGTTTCTGTAGTCTGTGATGATTTGTAGTGAGATAAAATATGTGTAATTTAATCTATACAAGAACCAACAGTGCATATACGGAATTGAAGCACTTCAAGTCCAAAAACAACGTCCGAAGTTTTTTTGGCTTTTGCAGATAATATTCTCGGCACCGAGGTTACATTTGTGCGTAGAGCAAGAGCTTCGAGAGCGTGTCACCGGGTAGAAGTTGAAAAGAGACCAAAAAGTTGGCGAGATCATAAGGCCAATATGTACAAAAAAGACGTAAAATGCAGAGAACTTCGGTCTTCCGTAAATCTTTCTCTGAAATAATCACAGAGACCAAAGATGTCCGCATTTTACTGCCCTCGAGAGTTTTGATCACCGCTGGGCACGGAAACCATTAAACGAGGAAAAGGCTGCGGGATTGGAAGTGACCAACAGGCATTTGTCTGGCAAAGCGAAGAATGACATCGCACGCCCACAAATACGTGACAAAAGATCGTTTCACTGATTCCTGCATTTTCAACGACAAAGGATGATTGTATGCAGATCCGTTAACGGAACTCGTTGGATAAACAGCTGAAACCAAACGACAGATTAACTCACTTTATTCGTATCTACGCGCGCATCACTGGAAACTCGTAGAGATTTGTCCTTTGGAAGATCCACACACCGTTACGGTTTACTTTAGGGTCAATGTCAATCGCCCGGATCAGCTATAATTTAACTTAGTGTACCTTCTTATTGCTAGCTGGCTTCCCAATTTGCTCACATCGCTGACATTTTCGTCACTGATCACAATATACATATCACTGCAATTCTTACCGACAAAAAGATCGCTCCTCACCGCAAATTCTACTATTCGAGAAGACGCCACTCAAATCAACTATATGGACCTATAATTCTTGAAACCTCACTTTTCACTTTCCATTTGGTCGCTGATAATCCGCACGATTCCAATTCGCCCCATGGAGGCCATGGAAACCCATTTTGTTTGTAATACATTTGAAATACAGTTTGTAATCGATTTCAATTCATGATTAAATGCAAACGTGCAACAAAATTAGAAAATTTCGTTCTACCCGTTGAACAGATGCTCTGTCCATCGTTCGCATTCGTTGATCTTCAAGGCGCAGTACCGTTTTCAATTAACAGCCGCGACTCGCGATCGGTTTATCGCCGCATCCAAAGAGTCCGCCATCATGATAAGGAAACATCCTTCCTGATGGTTTGTAAGTCTTTGAAAATCGTCAAAATATCAGAACAAGCAAAACGAAATTAATTAAATCAACATGATATGTATGTTCCAGCTTCCTGAATGCGTAAATCGCCGTCGACTAAAGTAGGTTTACGATCCGTTCAGCTATCCTTCGTCACCTCATCATTCTGTCTATGTATCCATTTGTTTTCCTTGTATCCTCTTGTCTATCCATTAGTCTATCCTATTCTGTAGTGCGTTCGATCCATGTTTAATTGTAACACACAAATACCGGAAACATTTGATTGTAAGCCAAGGCGAGTAATGACCATGTTCCCACGAAACCGTTCAAAGTGCCTAGCAGAGTTATAGCCAGGTTCTCATAGGCACCGCTGGGCACGGAAACCATTAAAAAGAAAAGGCGAACCGTGGCTGCAAATCAACGATTCGATGAAAGTGCCGAAACCCCGAAACAACCCTTCGAGGGCGAAATGAACGTTGAAGGTTGGGTGTGTGGCGGATGCGGGCAGCCCATATGAAAGGAGCCTGTTATACGGTTGTCATAAATAAATAAATAAAGTTTGTACTAGACTACTAATCATACTGTAACTACTACAGGCTTAGGCTGGCTGCATTGCTACAGACCCGAAGAAAACGCTCAAGACGCTCTCTGTGCGCGCGCATCCGATCAATTTAGTGCTGGTGATTGTGAAACAAAATGAAAAAATTTCGTTTTGAAAATGAACGGAATTTAATTCTTATCTTTTGCGTTTTTGTTTACCGAGGCGCAGTCCACAAGAGCCCTGCTTCTACAATTAACATTTACATTTACGACACGACGCCGCTCTATCGCCCCAACAAACGGGGCCGATGGCATGATAAGAAGCACCACTTCCTTTACTAATGGATTCTTGACGGTTTAATAAGAGTTAATTCAGAACACAGTTCTGAATCCTGAATGAGCAAAACGTCGACAACTACAGTAGCGCTGAATTAGGGACGCATTTGCTTTTTGTATATGCGTTTGTGCTTCAAATAATTTTTCCAATTTTTGCTCCAAGCTCCAATTTTTAAAATCTTGGTTTTTATTACAGAGAGTGAGTTGCGTCAAAGTCGTCCATTTACGATCTGTTTGATGAGCGTCGCACGCAATGGTTTATCGTTAATTGGCTAAGCACCCAGATAAGGATTGATAGCAACGCTTCTCCCGAGCGCTCGCAGCAACGAGAGTCATTGCGACAATGCGCTTTCTAGCTGAACAGTCGATCCTCTTCCTTCTTCTCCTCCTCCCAGGAGCGTTGTCTGGCCACCTTGGCCAGTCCATTCAGCCCGATCTCCCCTTCATGCTCTATGGGAGCGACGATGTGGCGAATATCAGATTCACCGAAGCTCCGTGCGTCTTCGTCGCTGCGTCGCCACACTCTGACCTCTCCGACACCACGTTTGCTGCAGGAAACCTCGAAGGGCCCCTCGGATCTACCGTACCCGCTAGCCAGTTTGTGAACAACATCGTTATAGAGGATGTCCATCAGCGAGTATCTACGCAGTTTGGAGCTTTCTGCTTCCCCAACGCCACCTCCTATCTGGACGTCCAATTCGAGAACTACAGCGGCGTTGATCGCTCATCGCCCGAGTGGCACAGCACCGTCTTCTACTTCATGTCGAAGGAAAAAGTTAATGGTGAGCGAGATGAGTGCATTTGAAGCAGAACTGGGCGCCAGGACAACTTGGAGCCAATTTGCTTGATTGAAACGCGCTTTAAGCTTTGTTCTTGGCCTAGGCCGACTACCTTAGGCTCAAGATGGCTGCCTTGGTGGTTAAACCACGTGTTCCGGCGCCAAGTTGACACGTAACAATTCATGCTTGCATTGATTCAGTCATTCAGGCCTGCAGAGGAAAAGGAACGCAGAAGATAGGCGGAAATGTCTTCCTAATCTCCACTTTTACGTATCGAATCAACCCGAATATTAGTTCCGAGTGTCCTGCGGTGTTTCTGGCTCCGAGTAACATTCCGCACGCGCGGTGTAGAACTTCAAAACACAATCTGTGCTGGAATTAACTTTTACGTCTGTATTTTCTCACCCTCCTTCATAATTAACCGGAATGATTCAGGTGGATTCCTGTTCCTGGTGTTCATCCGCATTTGTTGAAGCGTCCACTGTGCAGAACGGAGTGACTCAGCTTGACGATCCGTTCATTTTCGCGGTGATCTTTTTTGCTCTTTTCTTCATCAGCTTCTTTTTTTAGTACTAACCT
>MQUG01001530.1:0-18773 GCA_007213375.1 Steinernema feltiae | reverse complement strand
GCACAGGAAAAAGTAGAGAAACGCGGCTCCCGACACGATGTAGCAGAAGGGAGCGGCGTTGTAGATCACAAAGAGCCATCCGGTCATGATTTCTGTCATTCGCTGAACTGAGACGCGTTGATGAAGACCTGCAAAGTTCACATGTGAAGAGGCTAATTTAGAGTTTTCGTGACTCTAAAGCACCGACGACGCGAGCGTTTAATTAAATGAGACGGGAACTCGTGGCGCGGAACGCCCTTCGAACGCACAGAGTGAGGAGGGAGCAAGAAGTCGGCACGTAACGGACGAATAAGCAGAAAAACGGGGCAGAAAAAAGCGCGGAAATTGCATGCCGGAACAGAGTATAATATGATTATAGTCCTGCTGGTTGGTTGGCGGCGGCGCTATGACGGCGGCCGCAATTTGAGAAAAGTGCATGTTTCACATCAGTGAGGTCAATTACGTGAAAAAAAGTGGGAAATTTATGGAAATAACGGTTTTTCCAAGGGCGTTTTAACGGTCGTTTGATTAGTTCGTACTAGGCGCGTAAACAAACTCATTTGGGTTTCGATCTATGAATGCCGAAAAAATTAGGATTTGTGACGTTAAAATCGCCAAATCGAGATCTCTCCAAAGGCAAGGTCACTAGGACAGCGTAGGTTGCAGCGGAGCGGGGAATTGAGCCTAAGAATTTTGGCTAACGAGCCGCTTCGAGCTGGTCTTCGATCTAGCTATTTTCGGTGATTTCTAACTAAATCGAACTGTTAAACGCACAAAGCAGGCACCTTAGCTTTGGTTAAACTTTGGTCTGCGATCTGTGTTCAAATAAAGGTTTTTTCAGACCAGGAACCCGAGATTTTGTGAAGGAATGTCCTTTCCTTCTCAAAAAGTACAAAACTGAACTTTGTATCAGGAAATTTCCACATCAAATTCTTTCAAAAGGCTAAAAATAGGATCACGTAGGCCGCAGCGACAAACGGCGTCAAAACGTAAACGTAATTGTGTGTTTCTATTTGCGTTGCTAGAGCTATGATGCACACTATTGTATCTCGACTCACAATTGCGCCAAAAGCCAAAAAAAGAACAACTCGCTTCATTTAAGACCAAAACGGAGTTTAATCGAATGTCGTCTGGTAGGACGCGAGCAAATTTGATCGCGATTGAAACGTCACTATTGAATTTAGAATGTTGTAAACAGGGAGAGTTTCCATATCCTCCAAACCGCCAAAACAACGCAGTCCAAACCTCAAAGTAGCCAGAGTCGTCAAGGGCACGGAAACCATTGCATGAATGCAGTGTTTTGCTCCTCAATCCTGGCTTGCAGATTCAGTGGAAAAGGCGTAAGATTGCGTGCGACCAACCACAAATATTGGACTCGTGTTTTCTTAGTAACCCCACTTCTGGGTGGGAAATACCGGCTATATCGCAGCTGAGTGAGGTCGTCGGATAGGCGCTTTTGGTCTAGACTACTTAGGCGAAAACGCGGGAGGATAAAGGAAACGGAAGCGGCAGCTCTTGAGCGTTTGACAAAACATCAAAGAATAAAGTAAATTAACGCTCATTAGCACACTGCATTCATTCGCCAAAACATCAAGACCATCGCGAATAACAGTGATTAAAGCTGATCTTCCTTTCTCGGAAAACACGACAAAGGACAGTCTGCTTTGGAGCTTAATAGTCGACCATTTTTGCAAATTGTCAGGTAAAATGAATTCCGTGGCTTCAGCGCACACAAAACGACTGTCGGCTGTTAGTATGGAAGCGCACGCGCACTGCCGTCCAGACCAATAACCCCAAAAGGGTCATAGCTTGAACACACCACAAACATCATTGACGTCGTTGGTTTGCACGTAATTGCATGTGTCCAGCTCGTCTTGCCCGTTGCAGGAACATCCCCAATGCCGTTTCGTGTCTGAGGACGTCAGAGAACAAAATGCAACCTATAGTCAGCGATGTTCTTATGAGTCAGAAAACTGCGAGCTGCTGCTAACAATCACACGTCAAAGCCCATTTGGATTAGTGAAACACGCATGATGATGATGATGGTGAATGATCTGTTGTGTCTTTCCGTGCCGCCAATACAGAGAGAGGAAGGAGGCTGCTGTTGTGAAAACCGCACGCGAGAGAGGAACGCTACGTCGAACTTGAGTCGAGGCAACAGATTGACGAAGAGTAAGCTAGGGGCAAGATGCTCGCAGTTGGAAAATAGGTCAAAACACTCGTGGATTGTTGTTGAAAACACGATCTGGACAATTTAATGAAGGTCACGTGACGTCATCGCGTTCAAAGCAAACATTCAAAGTAAAAACAAAGGAGCAATATTTAGAACTACGAACGCAAAGTGCGTGAATGGGCGATGAAGATTATGGAATTCTGATTGAATTCTGTATTGCTCAGTTTATGTTCGCCTTATTGGAATCTTCACTACAGAGAGATAGAGAGAGACGCAGAACTTGGCTCAGGTAATCTTAAAAGAACGTTAACATCTGCATCCAGAACTACCAAACTTCTGTTTTTCTTGTTATGAGCGTGATTAAGGGTGACACGTACGCCTCAAAAATTTATGAAGAAAGGAGCTGGAGGCTAAAGACCCTTCAGTTTGAAAGCGTAAACAAAACAAGCATAAACACAAAATGAGGTTCGTGGATGCGAAAAGACACAATTTGGCTAATTTGATAGTCGAGCGGAGGTGGTTGTTGGCAGACTACACACTCCTTCCTACGTTTGAGGGAAACACGCAAAGTGAGAACAATAAAGACAAAAGCTGTTAAGCATCTGTTAGATTGCACTGCAGCTAAATATAGGATGAATTTGAGTTTGTGACGTTATGGCAGAGTAGCAACACGCAATTGGAGCGAACGTAAACGCATCTTTTTTGTTGTCTGTCTGAAAAAGGCTTTCTGGGTTTAAAGTCCAAAGTAAGGTCCAAAATCAGAAGCAGGTCAACTTGGCGCTGCTGACTGCGCCAAGTTGATATATTGTAACCGTTTTAGTGATTTATCCCGGTTACTGGCTTATCAGGCTTCGTCGAGGTGATATCTTTTAAGCCGAAAATCTTAAAATAATAGACTTAAAATAAGGTTTTAATGCTCGTTTAATCGCTCCTGATTTGCTTCAAAATGCGAGTGCAAAGTTATAAAAACGTTTTGGGAAGATAAACGAATTTGAGTTTATGACGTGCCGCCAGAGTAGCAACCCGCAATTCGAAGAATGCGTGCTATCTTGAGCGTCGCTAATTGAATACATCCTATGACAAGGGCTTTTATAAATCACAGCGCCAGTGTGAATTATGATAGTGTGATCTCAAACGGCTATCTTTAAAGGTAAGCGGATAAATCGAACAATTCGTACGTACAATTCTCTGATTAATTGAACATCAACGGTTTTTCCAGTTTCACTCCGGAAGAAAATTCTTTTCAAGGTTGTTCGAGTAAAAAACAGGAAACGGAAATGTGCGTGTTGGAACGACTACGAGTTCTACGTAGGCTTTCATTTTGTGTTTAAAACGAGATCGGTTTGCGTGTTTCGTGGATTTTTTTTGGCTAAAGCAATCTATCATTGTGGCGTGAATTTATCGCGAGCAATCTGTGACATCGTAAACCCAAGTTTAGCTCACAAACAGATTTGATTCCGGCTGATTGTTAAAGTAGAAAAAAATCACCTGGTTCGATCCACAGACGAGTGGCAAGCAAGCAATAAAAATTGATTTATGCGGCTGCGGTTGGTCGATTGGTCAACAGCTGACAGGTTTTCATTGTTTCTTAGTTGTCTTAATCTAAGCACTGACTAGTCCATACCAGGGTCGCGAAGGTTTGCCATGATATAGCGAAAATTCGCTCGCAATGACGAAAATCACTTTGAAAACGTGCTTCAAGTCGGATAAAAAAGACGAAAAGTACCCAACTTGCTTACCCAACAAGCAGCTGACAAAGCCGGATAACTCGCCTTAACAAAGCCTGATAGACGATGATAGTACTGATTCCACAATATTGCAGCGACACCGCCTCGCTGAGCAATGCCGGCTCTTTTGAAATCAATTCCCTACATCCTCACAAAGAAGTCGAGTAATTAAATCAGAAGCCGCACACTAATTTTTGCTCAATGCAACTATGCAATTTGCGCGATTCCAGTTTGCAGCCGGCGGAATGCGCGTTTAAAGGTTATTCTCGTAACAACAAGGAAACAGATTTTCGTGTGTCGGCGATGAAGTCATCAAAATGCCTTTACGAAGATTCCAAAAACGATTCTGAGTGTTTCATGTTGAATTCTTCGAATCCCATATCCGTTGTCTTAATCGCATTCATTTAATTTATTCAATTACCACGTCTACATCAGAGAAAACCCATTTTACAGTCACAATGAACCTACGAACTACCGGTCATCGGCGTTAGTTGTGCTGGCGAAGAGCGTTTGAAGACTTTGCGGAAGAAGTAGGCGACTTTCCTCCGGTAGACCCGAATGACGCCGATGCTGATTACGGTACAAATCACAGGCTGGAGCGCTTTGAACGCGTAGGTGATGCGAATGCAGATGATTCCCACTTTGGCGACATCCAAAGTGAACAAAGTGACAATTCGAGGAAGAGCGTTGGTGGCGAGAGGCATCGAAGCCATGAGAGACAGCGCTATGAGGAAGTTGACCTGCATGGTTTGAGTTTTACGAGTGATGTGGGCGCAATTACGGTACAGCGAGACCGCGGTGCAGCATATAATGAAGACATAGAGCAAAGACATGGTCACAAGGAAGTAGATGAGAACATTCTGGAAGATGATCAACCTTAGAGACCGCGCTTTACAGAATTTCACTTCATAGGGATCGTTATCGAGGAACGGGAGCGCCGAGAATCCCCCTGAAGACCCACAGAGAGGAGATGGATTACGGTAAAGAGGAGCGGATGCTTGATGAACCGCAGTTTCCGCGGATTGATCGCCTGCGCGCAGAGGAAGAGGAAGCAGCAGAGGACGGAGGCGTAGGTGAGGCTCGAGGAGACGTTGACGAGCACGAAATTGACGATCAGATGGTACGGTAGCCTGTAGAGACTGCGGCTGATGTCGCACTGCGTGCCGTTGACGATCGCGGGGTCCGGGCGCCACATGCCCGCTACCGTAATCCCGCTGATGTAGAACATTGCGTTGACGTGCAGCAGGTAGAAACTGTAGGTCTTCATGGGCGGCGGCGTCACGCAGAGGAAAAAGTAGAGAAACGCGGCTCCCGACACGATGTAGCAGAAGGGAGCGGCGTTGTAGATCACAAAGAGCCATTCGGAGTGCGGTGGAGCGTCGTCGTCCATTCTGAGGCGCGACAGACCTGCAATGAAGCAAAATGAAACCACCGGAGAATGACGACATCGAAGCGCATTAGCACCGGGGATTATGGCGCATAAAACGCGCACTCTGAGTGCAGAGGAGGACGGACGAGTAACGCGCTTTTCGTTTCGCGTTGAGCTGCTTTAGGCTAATTGCTTTTCCTCTTTTGCACTGCGCGGTAGCGGTGTTAATTCGCAATGCTGTTCCATGCGCGAAAGATCAAAGTATGAGTGCAATATTTAAAGAACAGCGCGTTCTCGAAATGACAAAAAGGCGAAAAGAAAAAGGAGGTTTGCGATGGATTGAGAGCGAGAAACAGGAATGAAAATGAAACCAGATATGCTGTTGTTCTTTTCAATTGGGGGTCTCAATAGGATAGGTCTGGGGGCCATACCCATTTCTTGGCCAATTCATGGCCATAGCAATTCAGCACAATAGCAATTTTTACGTTTGAATTTGTCGTTTTTTAAATGAAATCCAATATTATGATTGGGAAACCTTTAATTATAGATTTCTGGTCAAGCATTGATTTGAAACACTGATTTGGGATTTTTGAATTTTTTTGAATGTTAAACATCGTATATGTAGAAGAAATAGAGCCAAAACGCTCCCAACACGCAGCCACGATTGAACTGAATTTTACTCCTCAACTGGTTACCTGCTAAAACAATTACTAACCTGAACCTAATTATGGTGCGATTGAATAGGTCTGGTTCCACTTGGGAGACACAATTTTGTAGCTTAGTCACGGCCGAACACAAAAATGGAGTTTTACACTCAAACTTATCTTTTTGCTGTAGAATTAACCGAGAATCCAGAGATTTCTGGTTGTGTAACCACATAGCTATTTTAAAAATCATATAGTAAAATGAAATAAAGCCAAAACGCACTCAACAACAGCCACGATTCAACTCGCTAACTGTTTACCCGCTAAACCGATTTCTACCTTGACATAATCTAATTCAGACAAAAAGAACATCCGGTCTAATTTCCGTAAACTTCAAAATTTCAATCGTCAACGTAAATTAGGGGTTCGATTGAATAGGTCTGGCTCACCTCAATGGGAGACACAATTTTTAGCCTATTCACGGCCAATTTTTCATTAAAATTTATCTTTTCTTATTCTTATCCAAAAATAATACTAGGAAACCATGAAATTCGAGGTTTCTGGCCGTTGGGCCACAAACAGGTCATGGTTTTCGAGTTTTCGAATTTCTCATCAACAGAATTCGCTAAATTTGCATTTTAAAAATCGTATCTGTGAATGAAATGAAGCCAAAACGCGCGTAACAAAATCCACAATTCAACTCGCTCACTGTTTACCCGCTAAACCGATTTCTAACTATAACCTAATTCAGACAAAAAGAGTATCCGGTCTAATTTCAGTACGTAAACTTCAAGCTATGCACACAGACGGCGGTGGCCAAGTCAGATTAGCTTCATTCACAGGAGTGAGTGTTCAACGCGCGCACTTGAAAAGAGAGCAAAGTGCCGATGAAAGGAACAGCCCTAAGATGCTCCGCCTTAATTCCATGTTAAATCTGCTGTTTACAAATTGATTTAACGGTTGAGTGAAGCAGAAAAATGGCATTTTTCTGTTAAAACCACAAATAGAGAGGACAATCCATAACTTGAGCTGATATGAGCGTGAAAAGCCAAACTTCACACTTCTCAACGCAGAAAACAATCGAAATGTCCATTAACCGTTGACTATTGGGTTTCCGCTTCCCCCATTATGACGATTGGCAACGCAAACACGCAGTCTTTGATGAATTTAGAGCAAAACAACGCGGCGCATGCAAACAAACACCGCTGTCGCCACTCGAAAATGCGCTCGCTTGGAGTATTCTTAATCCTTTTTCACTTTGAAATCTGAAATTTTGAATTTCACGCCCACCTTCTGTTCTGTGAATCAGATGGATGCGCCACTAGTGGGATGGAACGAATTTCGTCATTTAATTAAGCATGCAGCACCTCCTGACGTTTGTTGATTACGTAGGTTCGCTGTTGTTCACAGCGCCCGCTCTATGAACACTAATTGATACATGCGCTGCATCCTGAAATTTCCACAGCATTAGCCTTTGGCAGCGCTATGAGAGTGATTTGGGAGCATTCTTTGACCTGAATGAATGCCTCAAGGTGTTCGGGGGAAACAACGGCGAGAAAGCGATAGATTTGTAGGACAGAGAGTGCGCTGACTTGAATTTTGCTGTTTTTACGAACAAATTAAGATGGGCAGCAAGATGCTACGAGTTTGAGTGTTTGTAAATCAACGGTGTTGCAAACATTCGGGCGTTTGCTTGATTTTGGTTGTAGGAGCGTTCCTCGCCACCTCGATTTGGTTCAAATCTGGAATTGATTTTCGTGAAAACTGTGAATTTTCAAATTTTCAAGTGTTTACACCATACTTCAGGTCAGCGACACAATTTTTTGACCAAGTTTGGTAAATCAAAATTGCAACTGAAATCTAAACAGTGCGCGCGGTCGCTGCTATTCGCTGCGTTTGTCACCCAGAGAAACCGAGCATATCAAACCAGAGAAGCCACCAGACGGTTTTTCTTACGAATATCCCATCGAGTCGGTCGGTTTAAAATTCACTCAAATTAAGTGTATTTGGCTATTTGGGCTCGACAATAACTTCCAATAATCGAGCCGCGCCAAGGGCCGGCTCGTTGGCCAAAAACTAAACAAGCCGTTAGCTCTTCAAAAGTTGGAGCAAGTCGAAGCTACCGCCTGGCTCAAGCCGGCCGGTTGATAACGAACTGTATTCGACAAAACAACTTATAACGAAACGTGACGAGACAGTACTCCAAAATCCAAAAGACAAGATAGTACTGTAAGTACTCCAAAGACAAAGTAAAGAAGCGGCGTGCAAACTCAACGTTCCAGAAACCTTTCACACAAATGAGAATCACAGATTCGCATCGCAGTGTTCTTCCCTTAAACTGTGGCACTGCATTTCGTTTGCATCGCATTTCAGCGCATTTATGCAATAAATTAGTTCAGAGTTCACGCCGGGAATCCGAATTGTTGAATCGACGACAAACCATGAACAACGTTCCCACGCTCTTTTACGAAGAAGTGTGTATTGGACTCCGAAAGCAAACACCGATTTGTGCCTACCGTAAACTCTCCGGACGTTTTGGTAAAGTTGCGATCGAAACTTTCAAAAATGCGAGGTTCCAGAGACTGGAAATAAGAAACGGGAGGTTTCGCGACGAAGAGTATTTTAGCCATTTCGAAGCACCAAATGGTGTTCGCTCCAGATTCAAGAAAGTCGCCAGGAAGCACCATTGGTACAGTTCGGTTGGAATTAATGCAGAGAGCGGGGAGTATTCCACCGATCCTGCAGCGTTGGAAGATCTTTCAGCAGCCACAAAAGGGAAACGAGTTTATCTCTGTTTGGAAACTGCGAATGTAAGCGAGGAACTCGAGAAATGGGTCGACTCGATCAAACTCTGCTTTGCGTTGCACATAGCCCCCGATGTTACAAAAGTCCCAGAATCGCTGATTCAGAAGAAGACTCTAACCGTAGTTCGGTGTATGCGAGACAATGATCAGATCATGGATCAAGTGCTGCAGTTGTTACAGCAAGAT
This sequence comes from Steinernema feltiae, assembly GCA_007213375.1. Taxonomy (NCBI): domain Eukaryota; kingdom Metazoa; phylum Nematoda; class Chromadorea; order Rhabditida; family Steinernematidae; genus Steinernema; species Steinernema feltiae. Next base: position 9,891 of record MQUG01001530.1, on the reverse strand, counting down.
CAGTTCAATATTGCTTTCCTCTCCGATATTTCGCAGACAAACCTGAAGAAACTGGTCGCTGAATGGAGAGAAAACTCATCAGCCATGGCGGGAAAAGCTATCGTTTGTGCGCAGCAAATGGCTCCGGATCTGTTTCTAGGCTTCAGCAAGTGCACCGAAGATGACGAGCGCTACTTGAGCGTCTACTATCCAAGATTCCATTGCTTGTGGAACAAATCAGCCATTTTCATCATGAGAAACACAAAAGCCGCCAGACTCTATTGCGTTCCTTTATCGCATCCGGTCTTGCCTCATCGTAAACTGCTTGTTTTCGCTTAATCGCTGTACGTGTCCTGTTTTGATTTCTCTTTTTGATAAAAGAATTTTTCTGCATTGATTTTCATTAAAGGGACACGAAGATCGTTCGAAAAATGTCTCCGATTTTTCTGCTATTTCGTCTACCCCCACCAAATCGGCCCTGACCACCAAAGTACAGCATTGTATGGAGGTTTATGAACAAGGCAGGTTGCTCGAGGCTCCAATCATCACAATTGCTTCTGTACTTGAAACAACCTACCGAAGAAGCTCATTGAGAATTTGATCGACGAGAATCGACAGATGAAGAAAACGACCTACAGAAGAAGACAGGGCGTGATTGAACGTGACGAACGTCGCCGCGTCTTTCATAAAAGGATGCAGGATGACGTGTTCGCGATTGAGAAATCTTATGCGGCGGCGTACTGTGATTTGAGCGATGCTTGGTTGTTTAAATGGAGCTCCTATGGGAGTCGTTGTGTTCCGCTAGAATTACCGCGATTGTCTCTTGCCATTTTCAGCTGATTAATTTTCAGCTGATCCGGACGACATGAAATTAGAGCGAACGACTTTAACGCGCCAGCTTTTACGAGTCTTATTCTCTCAAGAATAGTAAAAAACGTGATATTTGCTAATTATGCTTTGCTCAAATTCCGCTCTGAGACAAAAAGGTGAAGCTTGATGGTAGTTTGCTTGTTAACAACACGTTTTAAAACCCGTGAAAACAGAGCTGTTCGCTGTTGGCAAATGTGTCTCTATTCTCTGTTTTCTGTGTTTTCATGTTTTTGTTTTTCTCGCGACACTTTCCACCTGTTTGTCTGGTCTCGTTTTTGGTCAAATTAGGTGCACAGACGAAAATGCCAACTGCACTTCATTTTCCTCGTTTCAAAGGCACTTCTGGCTGGTGGTTGACGAGTTGACGACTACAGTCTTAAGATTGTGCTTTGCTCTGCCTTGGTGCTTGGTCAGTTCTTGTAGTTCTCCAACGACGTTGTTAGTCATAAATCCCCCGACGGAACCGTTAATCATGATCCAAAAGGTTTCCGCGTGAAAGTGACCTTTGGGCCTTTAGTTGGAGCGTCCGATCTCTGATTTTCTTCTTCTTCTCTACGTGACTGAGGCCTTGGGCTTTTGCTGGACTCTCAAACAAAACAGAGATTTCGTGAGAAGGACAAATGCAGAATGTACGTTCTGTGTATGTATGAAGAATAACAAACGCGTTTTGAGGGTTCTACTCACGCCAAGGTTCATGAACGACGCGACCCAATCATGCTCTCTTTTATGTTTTGACATTCGTCAAATGCCGCAAATTGCGTTCGCGGAGCATTGTTTCAGCGTGTCGACATTTGCGGATTTGTTTCAACCGTTTTTTGTCAATCAAATGTCTCTTGTGATGTCTAGACTATTTTGACACGTTTTTGAATCCGTTTCTAGAAGGCTTCTGTTTGTTTGGTGACGCTTCTCACTGAGTTTGGGGGTTTCAGCGTTCAGCGAACCCCTCATCAACAGTTCTACATTGATTTGAAACTCACAATTTCATCATTATTTGAGTGATGTTTGGCTGTTATAGTCTCCTATGTACCAATAGGGGAGCGCTGTGTTTTCCACAAGAATGACCGCGATTGCCTCTTGACGCGTTTTTCATCTCCTTCTGGACTACTTCAATGTATTTGAAGTTTGAGCTAGAATTTGGTTAAATCGGCCTTTTGAGTGATCTTTTTGCTATGCGTCATGTGTGTCTTGGAGCAGCTGATACTGAGCTGCAGTTCAGGGTGACTCGGTTCCCAGAGCAGTTGGGGCGTTGAAATCTGAAACAATGCTGTTCTCTGAAATCTCTCAATGCTGTTCAGCGTCAATTGCCAGTTGGCAGATTTTCCCACTAATCATTAGTCCTTGGAGCGTTTGGTAATAGCTACTTCGTTATTGATTGTTGATTGTTTGGTAATTGTTCGTTGTTTCACAAAATCAAAATTCATCTCAAAGCTTTGCTCTAATTTTGAACTGACGCTGACTCGACGCAGGCAGCTCAACTATAAGAATTAATTACCGAGTTTTTACGATAATTGATCAAATGATTGCTTTATTCGGGAATTTAAGAGTCTCGACACTCAACAAAACCTACACTTTCGTAGTCTGAAACCTTGTTTCTAGTGCAGTTAGAATGACATTTGGCGATTGTATTCCGCATCTGCTCTATTCTAACAGAATCAAAAACCAAACTTTATGTCTCCAAAAGATAACTTCTGCTCTTTCCCTCCAAAAACCAGTTACTACAAAGCACGAAACGTGAGAAATTATAGACGCTTGATTGGCCTTTACCATGTTAACCTGGCGTCCGACAACGCGCTGTGACAGTTCTGTGTTCAGTTAGCAGCGGCAATTTGCTATGACCTGCCACAATGACTTTCACGTGTATCTCTATTTTAGTCCGTTCCAGGAAATGTTGTTTTGGCTATTATTTGCTGAGTAACCGTGAGTTTAACCTGAAAATTGACTAAAGAGAATCTTATACTACTCTACGGTCGTCTTTCTGAAGCGTTTTTGCAAAATCAAAATAGCAAAATTGTTGTTTTCGTTACAAAGTACGGAAAATGTTAATTGCAGTGACGTACAGACCCTAAAGCTATCGCTTCCCAAGAGCTTAAACGGTTGAATGTGCCTTTGAACTTCTCGGTCTCGCACGTGATTTTTGTTCTATTTCTGGTTTGTCAATTCCCCAACGGGTGCACAACGCTCTCCACCCACAATTGTTCCCAAAACGGTGTGTCATCTCCCTTCTGATTTGCACTCGCCGCAGCTGTTTCTATTTCTACGTTGTCATCGTCGGTGTCCGCGTAAAGGTGACTCCGGATAATCCGCTACCCTCTCGTTTATAAACCCAACGCTCCTACGTAGAGCCAAACACACACATAACCGTCATGTCCTCTTCCTTTCAGTCAGACCAAATGGAACCAGAGCACGTCACTAATACCGTTCTCGCTGTTGCTGCGCTTCTGATTGTGAGTCGAACCTACAGTACCCTGAGTGATTAATCTATAATTTAGACCTCCGGACTCGGCTTGATCATCAACGTCTACGCGCTATTCGCGTTGCTCAAAACGAGGATCTTTGGCGCCGCATTTGGGCGAATTTGCATTTCGCAGAGCCTAGCGAACCTCGGACAGATGATCCTCTTTTTCTGCTTCATTTGCCCGATGGCCATCAAGTGAGTTTACTGCGGCATTGCGACGTTCAATCTGCGTTAATCTAGGGACACAAACCTGTTCAAGACCTACCTGGGCGGCCGGCCAGGCCAACTGCTCAACTTCTTCTGGTACAGCTGCATTCAGTCGCATCTGCTCAGCTCCATCAATCGACTCATCTGCCTCACGTTCCCCCTCCGATACAACAAGATATTCACAAAGAACAAAACTACCGTATACCTGGTGATTACGTGGATTCTGTCCTTTCTGCTGATTTCGCCACAATTCAACCGCGAATGCCTGATGGTCTTCGTGGAAGTCGATTTCGCGTTCAAATTCCCGGAGACCGACTGCGGTAAAGTGCAGGCGAAGTACGTGGACTTTGCGCTGAGCGTCTCCATCATTGCGCTGATCATTGCGGTCGATGTGGCGACCTCTGTGAAGATCTACTGCATCAAGAAGGTAGGCTCGCAGGAGAGGAATCGTGATTGCTGATGATGGATCTTTGCAGTACACAACGACGACAAACCAGAAGCAACAGAAGCAGATCAGATTCTTCTTTCAGGTGAGGACATTTGAGTGGTTAACTACAACAAACAACTCCCGGCATTGTTTTTTGGATTTTTAGACAAACAAGCACTTTTCATGTTTTTTGAAGTATTGAAACACCTAAATTATGGTTTCCTAGTCCGCTTGTGTGCTGCGCGTTCATTCATTAGGGCGGTTTTTGTAGTCCTCTAACGACTTGTTAGTCATAAATTCCCCAGACGACCGGTACAGAACCAATAACCATGATTCAAAAGAGTTTTGTTTGAAAATGTGACCTTTGGGCCTTTAGTGAAGCATTTGATCTCTAATTTTGCGGCTGCGGCTGTTGGTTGGCTAAAGACGACAAAAATTACCTCTTAAGTAATAAATTAGGCTGCCTTTCTTGCTACACGTCCTTCCCCAACTTTCAAAAACACCACAAAACAAGAATTTTCATGAGAAGGACAATGACCTGCTGTTTACTCAAACAATAGCAGCTGTGAGTTGCTATAGAAGTGAAGGATTTACTTGCACAATGACGGCTGTAGGTAAACGCACACGTTTGATTTGTAGTTTCCTAGTGCGTCCATTCATTCAGGCAGTTTCGGTACTCCCACCAACGACTTGTTGGTCATAAATCTCCAGATGACCGACCGGTACGGAACCATCAACCTTGATCCAAAAGGGTTTTATTTGCGAATGTGTGACCTTTGGGCCTTCACAACAGGCCCAAAGCGTCTTCACTTTTGCCTTTGTTTTTCAAAGTCCGCTTAAAAACAACATCCAAGCCAGGTCGCTTTTGTACTTCTTGGTTGCTTCCTTTCTTTTCAAACTACGTGTCCTTTCCTAAAGTACAAAAAACGTCACAAAACAAGAGTTTTCATGAGAAAGACAATGGCAGGCTGTTTACTCAAACAATACCAGCTGTAAGTTGCTATAGAAGTGAAAGATTTACTTGCACAATGGCGGCACACGACCGGCGAACGCACTCCAGTACAGACGGACCCAAGTGAAATATTATGTTTTGGCGTCATGAGAATGTGATTTCGATTTGACAAACTCCATAACAGCCTCTGCACCCACCTGAAAAACAGCCAAAATAGGCAATTACAGCAGCAAACAACTTAAAATTCATTGGCTATACACCGATATCCTGGCCTAGCCAGCTTATCGAGTTCAACGCTGTTATGCATGAGCGAAAACAAGCCTAATAATCTCTCAATTTGCAGACCGTAACCGAGGAAATCGTCCTTCTCCTCTGCGTGCTCTCCTTCTACAAAGTGTCCGAGTTCTTCGACGGCCACTGGCTCAAATTCTTCTTCACCACGTGGCTGTGGACCTTCACCCACGCCATCGACGGCGCCATCATTCTGCTCTTCAATCGAGAACTCCGCTGGCGACAACTCAAAAAGCTCAAAAAGGTCTTCAAGAAGACGACCGAACGTCCGCGTCTACTTTGTGAACATCCGTCCGCATCAAGTGAAACCCGCGAAGATCAAACAGAAACTGGTCTACTCCTTGTAGCTCGTGTATGTACAGTACTCTCTCCTAATAAAGCTAGTTCCACGTTAGAACGCTAATAGTTGATCCTCTTCGGTGTGAGACCGCAAGCGAGTGGATTGATTCAACTCTACTTGAAACTGTGTGGATTGACGATTGCGCACGGGGAATTCCAGCGCCAGGATGGAGCTCTCGGACGAAGATCACCACTAAGAACCTGAATTGCTTTGTTTTCAAACTTGTCGATAGATTACGGTAGAGCGAACCCGTCAAAGATTTGCACCAGTGACCAAATGAGGGTTGTAGCCATGAATTGGCCGAACTCATCGGCTATGAAGTGACCGAGCGTGATGACAAAGTAGACCAAAAGAGCGGACATCACTTGGAATAGAATCTGAATTGTCTAGACTACAAAACGATTGTAATCATACTGTAATTACCATACAGCAGAGCTTGATTTCTCGCCTACTCCGGTAGATCCTTTTCTGGCCCTCCATCTGAGTTGCCAGCTTGTTTCTGACCTTCAGAATGTCGCCCATCTTGAAAACAGCGAAGATATCGATTATTATCGTCACAAATAGGGCTACGGTAGGCAGAGCTTCCTCAACTCTGTTGAGCAACAATCCACAGTCGGTGGTTCTCACCGAGAGGATCTCTTCCTGTTCTATTACTTCAAGATGACACGGCTCTAGAGTACTGTAATCAGCAGCTCAATGAAAGGCGAACGTACTGAGTAAGCTTCTGGCTATGCCCAAGCCACAAACAGCCCAACAAACAGCGCACAGGAGGTACGTTCTGCCGGGGGAAAAGATCATTTTGTAGTGCATCGGCAGGGAAATGATGACGCATCGGTTGATCGCGATCAAGAGCGTGTGGTAGAGAATCACGTTGCAGAGGAAGATCATCGCGTGCAGAATGCCTAGGAACTCTGTGGTGAACAGAAATTCAGCGTTTCTGAAACAAAAAAAACGTTGCTTTCTCGTTGCAGTGTCATCCGACGTTAATTTGACACACAAATTCAGAACTCTGCAAAGCGTGGAAAACCGATAACTAGAAGCCAGATAGGTATGATCAGCTTGAAACAATGCTAAGTAAGATGTTCTCGCCTGTTACGTGTAAATTGCCTGAATGTTTGGGAACGTCAATGCGACGTTTAATTTTTAGAATAATGAAATAATTTGCAAACACAAAAATGAAGTAAAGAAAAAAAAAAAAAAGAAAATGAGTCTTACAGCAACGCAGAATCTACCATGTTGCAAAGCTTGGCTGACAATAATTACGCACAAAGCCAAAACCATGCTTTCCGATCAGCAGAAACTCGTTCGCATAGTAGCGTGCGTTTTGGTCTGTTATTTGTATATGACCTAACTGTTTGGGAAGAGACGTAAATTTGACCTTTTACGTCAAGAAAGCGCTTCCATCTATTTTGCTCCTAGCGCCATAAATCGTCAACCGATTAGATCTTATCTGATCGATCCAACACCCTCACAAATGTCAAGGAACAACACAACGAAATAACACGTTTTATAAAAATTGGTAGACACAAAACAGCTGCATCGATCATTGAAAAATCGCTTTGAATTGAAAGATCATGAAAAAACATCTGGCCATTAACAGCTTTCATCAACGGATCAGATCAATCTCAAAAGGATGCTTTCATCTAGCCTTCCGTTGATGAATCTGATCTATGATTGAAATTTTCAAAGCACTGGAATTTTAAACGCCGCAAAGATCCACAATTCGCGTTGCTGCTGATGGCTTTCTAACATTACGGGCATTTTAGGCATTTGTGAAATCAAGCAGAGAAATGCCAGAAACGGCATTTTGCGTCGCATCTTGAACATAAAACGACTTACAGAATCGTTATCGGCGCAATGAAGAAAGCAAATGCCGCACTCAGGAGTACATACGCAATGCCTCTGCTGATCCAGATATACCCAAACGGTCGACCAAACACGCGCCTCGATATGACCATGTAGAGGATGAATAGATTAGTCATCAGGCCAGTTGTGCCTATCTAAATGCAATATTAAGAGCTCAAACCATGCTCAAGATGTCAACTCACTGCAAATAGAAGAGCAGATGACTCAGTCGGATACTCGTGAAGCAGCATTTTCAATGACAAAGACGACCGTTACGATCAGACGATCGCGTTGTTTTAAATTTGTTCTCTCGCAAACATCTTCGGGGAGAGAAAACCTGATTTTGTGGTTGTTAGAAGTGTTTGTAGTCTGAAGGTTGAAAACAACGACTTTTGGGTTAATCGGAGTGATTTTACACGCAGACGTAAGTGTGTGAAGAACGCTGATGATTTATTGTCGCCTTAAACGCGATTGCCTCACTTTGTGCGACACGTTAGGCCTGAGCTGAGAGTCAGTTCTCGGGATCCGAGGATCGAGTTCTTTCGGAGGACCGTGATCGTGCTTTTTTCAGTATTGATTGCCAGTGTGCGCAGTGCTAAATGGAACTAAATATTGTAAATGTTACAATCCGCTAGTTGTAATTATTTGCAAGACGTGTTTTCCGCCAAGTTTCAAGCAAATGAGAGACGAAGTCCTTCGGAGCAGAATTCCAGTGCAGTTACATGTCACAATATTAAGAGCGACCTTCAGAACTCAGGCGACAACAACATACAGATACATCGTTTAATGCAGACGGATTCGAACTGAAATTTCCTTGACAATGCGCCTGATTTCGACGTTCGTTGTGGTCAGCGTTTGAAAACATCTCAGCTTTCAGTATCTGCCTTATTCGGTACGTGACAACTTGGCGCTGGACGACTTGGCGCTGAACAATTCCCAAAATTCACTAAGCAACCCTGCGGCAGCTCCTAGGCCTAAGCCTGCACTTAGTACAAAGCCTAAGATTGCTCGGCGCCAAGTCGTCAGCGCCCAGTTGGCCGCGCCAAGTTGACCTGTTTCATGGCTTATTAGGGAATGACACTTGGCGCTTGTGACCTGACGTCAAATTTTCTGCTACGCTTACTTCTGTGTCACTTTTCTCGCATTACAAGTACTGTACAGTGTGGTTCACACCTCCAAATAGTATTGCATGCAACATTAATGTCATTGCAAACGTTTAAAACCTCAAATTTCTGCAAACAATGGACGCACTGCCCGTCAAGTTCTACGAAGACGTCACGCGCCTGTTCATTGGGAATTCAGCCTCAATTTGCAGCATTTTCCACGTAATTTTGGTGCTGTGGCAGCTGAAACCTTTCACAGCATGGCGTTTCAGAGTATTCTGATGATTGAAGGCCAAATTGCTATCAATCAACTGTGCGCTTTCTACGCAGCACTGCTGGCCAGCAATAAAGCTCCAGCTCGATTCACGGAGGTCAAAGCGAGACACCACAGGCACACGCACATCGAGATTTCAGCTCAAAGTGACGAGGACTATCGCCACAATCCGGCTGCGCTCAGAGAATTGGTGGCCAGCGCCAGAGGCAAGAACGTCGCACTTCAACTCAAACGTCGAATTTGACAAAAGAACTTGAAGAATGCATTCTTTCCTTCCGGATTATCACGAATCTGATGATGCAGACCGCTATTTCAGCCAAAATACTCACAATTCTGACAAAAATTGTGCAAAAAGGACTTGAACAAGCTTGTTTTCCCGCCATATCATCAATTCGATGCTGAAACGACCGAGCTGCTGCTAGATTTGCTCAAACAGGAGCAATTCGATCGAGCTGAACTTCCCAGCAACTCTCTTTCCGTCATGAGAGACGTCTTCGTCGATTGGACTCAGAATTCGCCCCAAATGGTCGGTAAACGATGTGGTGCCGTGAAACAATGGTCAACGTGTTGGCTGCAGAGCTTGGATTTAGAGAGTGCACCGCCCAAGAAGAGGCCCATATTGCGACGTTATACCCGATTGCTCAAGGCGTCGCGCATTTTTGGATTGTCGGACAGTCGTTCAAAGCTTGCGTGTTGGAGAATCCAAACGGGAATGTTGTCTACTGGCTCTTCCGGGACGATGAGAGCCTCTATAATGTTGTTATGTTCTACTGAGTTTAGCGCAAAGAGAGCTTCGTATGTTTGAGTGCAAATGAGTGACTTGTCTGTATGGTTAACCAAATTTAATAAATGCCGGGTTGAATTCGTTGCGCTATCAACGGCCATTCCAGAATGATGCGGCATGGGCTTGAATTCCCCAAGAATACCGTAGAAAGGCGTTGACAATCTGCCTTTGTAGAATCTGTTTTTAGATGCTGTAGATTGATATTGTGTGTTCAAAGACAAATGATTAAAAATATGACTTTACCTGAATTCTTAAGATCTGGGGTTACACACGCACGTACCAGCAAATAATTAAAATTAAAAAGAATTCGTACGAGTGCATGCGGATAGTGCATTCTTGTCCGCTCGGCCTTTGCGGTTCATGA
>MQUG01001529.1:0-13463 GCA_007213375.1 Steinernema feltiae | reverse complement strand
TGCGCAGGCCTATGTCGCCATGAGTCGCGTAACCAACATCGAAGGCCTTTATTTGATCGACTACGCGCCTGCGGCCATCAAAGTGTGCAGCAGAAGTCTCTCCGAGTACAACCGGCTGCGTGCAACGGTAGGAATGGAACAGTTCGCGCTGCCGCCAGTTCAAGATCCACAGAACCGTCGACGTGTAGCTGAGAAACCTCTCAACGTGAGCCATGCCGTTCAAATCAAGAAGAAAAGAACGACAAGAACAGCTGAAAAGGCCGCTACGCCAAAGCCGGTGACGCAAAAGCAACACAAGGTAAAAGAGATCGAATCAATCATTACTTATTTCAATTTTTTAGCTATGAGTGAGAGCAGCGGCGAAGAAGAAGAAGAGGAGGAAGAGCCGCACAGAAAGAAAAGAGCGGTATTTGCTGAAGAAGGCGATGACTTCCCACGACTCATCAACACTGGCAATGACTGCTTCCTCATCGCTTGTTGTCAAGTCTTCTACCGGATGGACGCCGTCGCTGCAAGACTCTCCGCCGGGCCCTATGCCAATCGTGTTCTTGAACTTCTTGGCCAAGTCATTCGTAAAGAATCAAGAAACGTTGTGAATCTCAGAAGACTCCTGCCCGAAGCCTTCCGAAATGGCCAACGGAATTCCTCGGCCTGCTTTGTAGAGATTGTTCGGAGTTTCTTCGACTTTGATCTCAAAAGCAGTTTCTCTTTCGACGTGCACACAAGCCGTGTTTGTCTGTGCGGACAACGATCACGCGTTGAAAAAGAGCGAACAAGTTTGGACTTCTCCACGCTCCAAGTGTACGCTCCAAGCGTTCCATTTATGTCGCTCCTCAGCGATTACTTGGAGAATCGGCAGCTCTGCTCAAATTGTCAAAATGAAAAGGTGACGACGCGGACAATCGAGTTCGACGAGGACACGCTCGAGAATTTGATTCTCATTTTCAACAACGGAGAAACGCCACCCAACGGTAAGTGCGAGCATTTGCAAATTAAAATTCTAACTTTTTTCTTCAGTCACTGGCATGAACGCATCCGGCATTCAGATGTTTGGGTTCACTTGGAAACCTGTAGCTGGCATCGAGTATCTGCCGCGGTCCAGCCATTACGTCGCATGGTCGAAGCATCGCGGAGGAGAAAACACCTGGTACGTGTTATCCGACGACCACCCCCGATGCCGAAAACCGTTCTGAAGCAGGGAATAAAAAACTTCGAGTTGATATGCCTGGAGAAGTGCGGACGCTACGTCCGCGAAACGCTGCTACATCAACGCCGCGACGAGCCGGAAACAAGCGAAAAGCTCCACGAAAAACATTATAGTTGTCGTTCTTGTTTTGTTATTGTGTGTGGTCTAGCAGATCGGTCGCCACTTGTTTGTCTATGTTAAAATTTAGCTCTTGTTAACCCTCTTATAAAAACTTGTGTGTCATATTCTCTCGTTTCTTAATTCCAAAGGTTGCTTGTTGTCGTTTCAAACGTTTTCGTCGTTGACACGGGCTGTTGTTGTTAGTTAAGTTTTTCTTTCGTATGGTAAACAACAAGTTGAAGAATCGAAGATTCAATAAAACAACGGAAATCTTACATTAAGCCTAGGCCGGAGGCATAAAACACAAGTATTTGGGTTCCTTACGCAAGCCTAAGCACCCCATGCGCTTGACTTCATAAAACAACAGAAATCACCAAGCCTAAGCACTCCCTGCGCTTGACCTCGATAAAACCACAGAAATCACCAAGCCTAAGCACTCCCTGCGCTTGGTGATTTCTGTTGTTTTATTGAAGTCAAGCGCATGGGAGTGCTTAGGCTTGCGTAAGGAACCCAAATACTTGTGTTTTATGCCTCCGGCCTAGGCTTAATGTAAGATTTCCGTTGTTTTATTGAATCTTCGATTCTTCAGTTGTTGCTTTACAGACGAGGGAAAACTAACTAACAACAACAGCTCGTGTCAACGACGAAAACATTTGAAGCGACAACGAACAATCTTTCGAAATAAGAAACGAGAGAATATGACACACAAGTTTTTATAAGAGGGTTAACAAGAGCTAAATTTTAACATAGACAAACAAGTGGCGACCGATCTGCTTGACCACACACAATAACAAAACAAGAACGACAACTATAATGTTTTCGTGGAGCTTTTCGCTTGCTTCCGGCTCGTCGCGGCGTTGATGTCGCAGCGTTTCGCGGGACGTAGCGTCCGCACTTCTCCAGGCATATCAACTCGAAGTTTTTTATTCCCTGCTTCAGAACGGTTTTCGGCATCGGGGGGTGGTCGTCGGATAACACGTACCAGGTGTTTTCTCCTCCGCGATGCTTCGACCAAGCGACGTAATGGCTGGACCGCGGCAGATACTCGATGCCAGCTACAGGTTTCCAGGTGAAGCCAAACATCTGAACGCCGGATGCGTTCATGCCAGTGACTGAAGAAAAAAGTTAGAATTTTAATTTGCAAATGCTCGCACTTACCGTTGGGTGGCGTTTCTCCGTTGTTGAAAATGAGAATCAAATTCTCGAGCGTGTCCTCGTCGAACTCGATTGTCCGCGTCGTCACCTTTTCATTTTGACAATTTGCGCAGAGCTGCCGATTCTCCAAGTAATCGCTGAGGAGCGACATAAATGGAACGCTTGGAGCGTACACTTGGAGCGTGGAGAAGTCCAAACTTGTTCGCTCTTTTTCAACGCGTGATCGGTGTCCGCACAGACAAACACGGCTTGTGTGCACGTCGAAAGAGAAACTGCTTTTGAGATCAAAGTCGAAGAAACTCCGAACAATCTCTACAAAGCAGGCCGAGGAATTCCGTTGGCCATTTCGGAAGGCTTCGGGCAGGAGTCTTCTGAGATTCACAACAGTTTCTTGATTCTTTACGAATGACTTGGCCAAGAAGTTCAAGAACACGATTGGCATAGGGCCCGGCGGAGAGTCTTGCAGCGACGGCGTCCATCCGGTAGAAGACTTGACAACAAGCGATGAGGAAGCAGTCATTGCCAGTGTTGACGAGTCGCGGGAAGTCATCGCCTTCTTCAGCAAATACTGCTCTTCTCTTTCTGTGCGGCTCCTCTTCTTCTTCTTCTTCTTCTTCTTCGCCGCTGCTCTCACTCGCAGCTAAAAAATTGAATAAGTAATGATTGTTGCGATCTCTTTTACCTTGTGTTGCCTTTGGTGTCACCGGCTTTGGCGTAGCGGCCTTTTCAGCTGCTCTTGTCGTTCTCTTCTTCGTGATTTGAACGGCATGGCTCACGTTGAGAGGTTTCTCAGCTACACGTCGACGGTTCTGCGGATCTTGAACTGGCGGCAGCGCAAACTGTTCCATTCCTACCGTTGCACGTAGCCGGTTGTACTCGGAGAGACTTCTGCTGCACACTTTGATGGCCGCAGGCGCGTAGTCGATCAAATAGAGGCCTTCGATGTTGGTTACGCGACTCATGGCGACATAGGCCTGCGCATGGGTAAAGATTTCGTTAGTCGAAACCATCGCGGTCTGCAGCGTCAATCCTTGGCACTTGTGAATTGTAGCTCCAAAGGAGAGAACCACCGGGAACTGCGATCGGGTGACTCGCGTGTCAAGTCCGGTCTCAAAGATTGCCGAAGCCCTTTTGACGACGACGAGGCCGATTCCGCGGTCAAACTCGATTTCGAGAGCATCAACGTACCTGTAAATAACGTTTGTAATTTCCAAGAAACAAATAAATTGAACATACCCTGTCGATGTCTCAATCAGTCGTTTGAGCACTCCAGTGGCTCCGTTGACGAGTCCCTTTGCGCCGTCAATTGTTCTTCGCAGCATCACGCGTCCGTTTACAGCCAGAAGGAGATTCTTCGGCATGCCTCCGGTCTTGCTCTCCATCTCTTTGTCGTCGAGGTCTTCGTCGTCAACGGGGAGAATTGGACGATTGAAGCGTTCTTCCAATTGAAACTCCTTGCGCTGGTAGATCCGCTTGCGCTTCACGTTCCGCACTCTTGCGTCACTGTCCTCGGCAACAATCTTCACATGCTGGAGATTCAGTTCTTCGATGACGAGGCGGTTGAAGGCGTGAACTGTCTCATTCAGCGAGAAGAGCGCCATGGTGAAAGGATCAGCCCTGTGTTTCGTTACAAAATACGAGGCTGCCTCAACCAGCGACATCGGCTTGCCGTCTACATCGATAACACGACTGAAGAGCTTCTCGGTGTCTTCTTCATTGAGCGCTCCAACGCGCATCCGGCCCATCAAGTTTGCAAACTCCAGGTCGTCCTTTTGTCGCATGTTTTCGGTCAACTCTTTGTAGTCAAAGAGCGTCCAGAGCTCAAACGGCGGAGCGATGGAGTTGAAGGTCTTCAAAATGTCTTTTCTGGACAGAGGAATGAACACCGGAGACGCGAGTACTGGAGGCAGCTGCATGAGGTCACCGAAAGAGATGATGTTTCGGTTTCCGAACGGCTGGCCAGTTCCAGGGAAGATTTCTTCGAGTCTGGCGTGGATCTTCGCCAGTAGAACGTTGCTGCACATGCTCAACTCGTCGATGATGATAAGCTTCACATTCTGGAACAGTGTTCTCTTCAGATTCAACTTCCGCAAGTCCAGTGCTTCGAATCCTTGCTTTCGGCCTTTCTGCACGCCAATTCCAAAGAGCGAATGGATTGTTGAGCCCTTGATCTGCACGGCAGCGAGTCCAGTTGGTGCGGCAATGAGAACGGCTGGCCGGAACGCCCTGTTCTCGGCAGTTGTGTACTTGATCGTCAGCTCATCGGCAAGGGTTCCAATGAGGTACGATTTGCCGGTTCCTGCCGTTCCAGTGACGAAAAGTCGCAGGGCGCCTTCAGCGGGATCTTCTTGCTGCTTCTTGACGTGCTCTGTGACCAAGTTGAAGATTTCTCGCTGCGTGGTGTTGAGACCGTTGACGTTCTTGTCGTGCAGCGGCACATCAACGTGGCGGTCGTATGTGACGAGTTCTTCTGCGGCGTCAAGCTCGATGTTCTCTTCTTGGAGCGCTTTAAGCTCTTCCGCACGTCGCTGACCGACTATTCGATCCATCTCTGCACGCTGGTTCTGGAGATCACTAAAATGGCTTTCTATAGAATTGTTACGTTACGAAAGGTGCTTACATGAACTTGTTGATGTCGTCGAGTGCCTCAACGTCTCCGTGTTCTTCCATTTCAACGATGAAGGCCTTCCAGCGCTTCTCGTGCGAACTGCATAGAAGCAGATCGCACTCCTCGTTCCTCCACGGGATGAACATCATGCAGAGTCGTCGGTAGTAGTCTTCAACGACAGCTTCATCATCTAGTAAGAGATTTGGCCAAAAAACGCGTGGCACATGTGCTGTTCTCTTGCGGAACGCTTTCTCTTGTATTCCAGTGATTTCAAAGCATTTGCCGGTTTCAACGTCCTTGTGGCAGTAGAACGGACTTGACCGCTTATTCACATGAAACTGATGACGGAAAATTGACTTTTTCTTTGAAGTGTCTTCTTCTTCATCGTCACTTCCAGATTCTTGCTGCTCATCTTCGTCTTCTTCGTCGCTAGCGGGCGCTTTTGTCGTCTTCTTGGCGGTCTTCCGCTTCACCTTATCCTTCTGGCGGTTCCGGAGCATTGATGATGAACACGAAACGTCAAAGTGGACGATGACGTTAAAGAGCGAGAAGTCCTCAAGCTCTGTACTACGGTTGGGGTAGTAGGTGTCGACGAGGTTGTCCTTGTATGCGTTTTCACCGTCTTGCACTTTTTCAAGGTCGGCTGCTGATTTCAGTGCTCTGGAACGTTTCTCCGACGAGTTCGTGTTGATGAAGTTGTGTCCGGCATCGAAGAAGTAGAGCGGGTGTCCCATGATAAGATCGCACAGCTCCAGTGTGCCGCATTCACGCTGATTGATCAAGTCAATGATCGCTTAAGGGAAATAATAGATAACTAGCTGTTTGTTAAGAAGAAACGCTTACTTTTGAACATGTCCTTACTAGAGGACGCGGCATTGCGGAGATCATCGAGTGCAGATGCACCTTTAGACGACTCGTGCTTAGTGGTGTACCCAGTGATGTAGTTGACTACATCAAGCACGTCCGACATGATGTACTGAACATCTGTGTTGGCTCGCCAAGCCAATGTCAGAGCCGGGCTGTAGTCGTTCACCCACTCGTCTTGGCCGCGACGCCGCGCTAGCGAGTAGGCCTTGGTCTTCGAACCGGGCACACGCCTAGTAATGTCTAGAAAGGTAATTGATCAGAATATGAAAAGAAGATATAATTGACTTACGTGCGCTTTTGTTGACCACAGTTCTACCAACAACTGGTCGCGGGAACTCGAAGCGACAAGTGGTGAACGTCTTGTTGCGATGCTTCACCAGTCGGCGACAAGTGGGCGTGTGGGTATCCCAGTGCATCTGGTGCTGTTTGATTAACCCAAATAGCTCAGATTCAGTGACTTCATCGGGCATCCGTGCGGTGATGTACTTGTCGATGTAGGCGATCCGTTCTTCATCGCTGGCATCTTTTCCAGGCGCATCCTTGGTCCAGATGAGCATGTGCATGTGCTCGGTTCCGCGCTTCTGGTACTCGATCCGGCCAAAATAGTGGATAACTTTCCCAAGCGGCCCTTCTTCTTCACCTTTTCCGTTTCCCAGGAAGTGCTTGATGAACATCCGGTAGCGGCGTTGCACACATCGAGTCCAAATGTACGGGTCGTCGGCGATGAGTTGCTTGATGTTCTTCTCAACATCAGCAATCGGCAGATTGTATACATCGGCGTAGGCTTGATGCACTTCTGGCCAGTTTTCTTCGCTTGGATTCAGCGTGACAAAGAAGGTCGGAGGTCCGAGGATCCCGATGTGAGCCTTCACATCGAGCTTTACACTTTGCCAGTACGGCGCAGTGCCTCGTAGATCTTGCAACTTTGGCGACGTCAGTTGCGCAAAGTGCTCGTCCTTCTCAGAAATCATCTTCTTGACTTCGGCAGCAAGCAGTTGACCCTTCTTCAGTCGGGCGTTGATCCCCAAGCAGCTGGTGATGTCTTGTTGCACAAGCGTTCCATGCGCCATAGTGATGAAGTGGGAGCTTCGGGCGAAGTTGCGGTTCTTGTTCCGGAGCTTGTGCTTGAAGACGGCGCGTCTGGTCATTGAACGCTTCATTGGAACATCGTTCGGTCGCCAGTAGTCGTAGCCAAATCTTCCGGATGGGAACAGCCACGGGAAGCATTTGACGTCAGCGTGCTTCGCATCAGACAGACGGATCGGCTGGTACGCGTGCTTCTTCAGCGTATATTCTTGGTACGCGTACTCGGACGTTGTGGTGAGTGGCGGCGGCGCTCCAGTGTTCGAGATGATCGGCTGCGCGACAAATTCCGCCTGCGTCAGAAGATGTTCGTTGTCTTCTTCGGTCCGCGCGATCAGTGCATCGTAGACGTCTTGAGCGGCAGGCTTCTCAAAGATCACGGAGTCCTTGGTGAAGGTGAAGCTTTCGTTGATCACCACATCCGTGCGGTACTCCGCATGGTGGATTTGGAGATAGCGGAGCGCCCGCAACACCTTCTCAAGATTGATGAGCTTCTTGGCGAACGGGTTGTTGACCATGATCTTCAAGCCGTTTGTGGAGGGCAGCTGGAGCGTCTTCGCCAGATGGTCAACCGTCGAGTTAAGCGGCACCGGAAGGAGGACCATAGCACCTTAAACAAACAGTAAATTTCAGTTCTAAAGTTCTCAATTTATACCTTTGCTAGCCTTGATGCCAGTTTTTCTTCCGCCTTGATCCGTCAGATGGAACGTCTTCTGAACTGGTCGAATGAGCTGGATAAGGCAGTCTTCAATCCAGTTGAGGTCTTGCAGCTCCTCAGGTACATCTTCTGTGGCGTTGCCGTTTTCCACTGCGTTGTTGGGCATCTTCAAGTCGATGACGCTAATCCTGCAGCGCTTGCAGATCTGCACTTCTGCGGCGTTCTGCAAATACTCTGGAAGCCACTCCTTCGGAATCATCGATTTGCCGCGACCGGCTTTCCGCTTCGGGCGTTCATCACAGACGGGCATCGTGGCAATGACAGTCTTCATGTTGAGCTGCTCGCAGACATCACAAGAAACGGTTTCGTTGATGGTGATGTCGTGGCGGAAACGGTCGATGGTTTTACCGTGCTTCGCCCAGGTGCCGGCTGCCGTCAATTCCGTTTCATGATCGTAGTGGTTCTTGCAGACTTCCACCCAGATTGGATGAGGCACTTTGTGTCCATCTGCCAATTTCGTCAATTCGGCAACATCCACATCGCGCTGGCCGTCGTTGAGGCGCTTCAGGAACTCGGCATGGCGTGCAAATTCGCCTAGTCTCTTGCTCAAAGACCTGATTCCAGCGTAGCAGTTGTAATGCTGGTTGAGCCACTGCTTCGGCGTCATCTGGAGCTCCGGATCGTACTCTTCAAACTGCTCGGCGACCAGGTGACTTGTTTCTTCCGTACTTGTGATAAGTTGCCCGAACAAATCTTGCAAGACCGGTGCATCTTCGTCTTTGATGGTAAGACATTCTTCTGAGCATCTTCGGATGAACGTCGTGGAGCGGAAGACTGCTGCAGCGATGTCGCCCATGTCCTGCTGACCTGCTTCCGCGTTCAAGGCATCAAGATCGACGTTGTTTTCTTGAAGTGCGTCAGCGTCAAGAGCACTTACAACTGCTGGTGCGAGCTTGCTAACTTCGGCTTCCGCGTTCTGCAGTTCTTCGTTGATTTCATCGTCTTCATCGTTCTGGGCGATTTCAATGCCAGAAACATTGTCGACGTTGTTGTTGTGGTCAACGATACCTTCCGAATTCACAGAACACGAATTCGGAGCGCTCGCTTCTGGTTTGTCGTGTCCTTGGATTGACATCGACTTCAAAAGACGGCTGACGGGTGTTACTGGCGTCACAACTTGATCTCTGAGGCTCAGCTGGCTCATCTTTAGACTTGGAGTGGCCGGAAGAGGAGTGGTCGGCTTAACATTCTGAAATGAAAAGAGTAAAAACTGCAAGAAAAACAATTGAGCTTACACAGTCAGTTCCCATGAACTCAGCGTGCAACTGCCCATAGAGTTTGCTCATCAAAACAAAGTCGCTGACGTCGTCTCGCGGTCCTCGAGTGTGGAAACGCATGCGTCCAAGAACTCGCACCATCTGCTGTTCGTCAGTTGAGTCCGGCAACCGCTTTACGTTATACTTCAAGTGGTTCTTCACCTGGCGGCGAACTGCTTCGATCTTCTTCAGAGCAACTTCTTTGATGAGGCTAACTCTTTCGGAGAGATAGCCGGCGCGCTTGATCTGCGTAAACGCCTCTGCTGCAGTTTGAGGCGCCGCGGCATCTCGAAATTTTTCGACGAGTCGAAGCGCGTCGAACTCTCCAACCGTCATCTTCTCCTTGTCGAGCAAGTCATCAAGGAGCTCCGAGATTTTTTGAGTCCCCTTGACAATCTTCCGAACAGCGACCATTCGATTCAGGATTGTTTTCTCCTTTCGGCTTCGCTCTGGTCTGTGCTGCCGCGCGACAATAGCCTGTTGGAGCGAGTCCAGCTGCGCGTGATCGGCAGTGTCTTGGTATTGCTCCAGAAGCGCTACCAGCCCAGTGCTGCAAGTTTCCGCCAATCTCATAATGAGCTTCTTTGCCTCAGCCATCTGCTTCTTTTCGAGGATTTCAGTTCTAGAGGGAAAACGATATGTCAAATGTTATCATTGAAATGCTTACCTTTGGTTGCGATACCTCATCTCCTTAGTTAGGCGATGTCGCGCTGCCCGGTACGCGCTGCGTTCATTCTGTTCCGTTGGGGTGCGGTTAAGCGGTGTACGACCGGTTCTAAAGCAAATTTAACATCTTCTTAAAAGTTCTTCTCTTACCTTGGTGTGCCTTTCGGTTGAGGATTAAATGTCCTGGTGAATTCCTCAGAACTCAATTGCGATCTTAAAACAAACACTTAACAATCATTATCAATAAATTGGTGCAGCTTACTTAAGTTGCTCATAATATGATCGATTCAGGTCTTTGACTTTATCTCGCTGAGTTCTAGACTGCAGCGGAGCTCGCCTCCTTCTTCTAGCAGCATACAAGCTGTTAGAAGATCTTGAAGGAGGGAGATCAGCACTAGTAATCGTCGGGGGATAGTTACTAAAAACAGTAAGATGAACTCGATCGCCAAAAAACTGAACGTACGTGGCAATCATTGGAGTTGAATTCGCAAGCGCCGCTGAATTCGTCGGGTTGACAATGCTCGCGACGTGACAGCGGTACAGGTGAATGTCGAACGTCGTGAAAAGTCCTCCTTTCATCATCTGCTCGGCGACTGCGAGAACGTAGAGGGCGCAATTGTACCCATCTTGCTGCAGGAGCGCTTTTCCGAAACTCTTCGCTTGTGGCAGTTCCACATTTCCATCTGCGGGAAAGCGCTTGGCAAACGCTTGCGCAACAGCCTTCTGGAGCTTCTTGGCGTCTGCACATACTTCCTCGTTGCAACCTTCAGATTCTTGATTTCGCAGCGGATCGTACTGAACTGTTCTTCCTGTTTCAACTTCAATCCAGAACATGGTCCAATGTGCGAGGTTCGACTTGGTGGCCAAGAGGAATTCCGGAGTTTCCGCTCCATAGTAGCCAAATCCTAGCGAGCTTCTTTGCGGCCGGTTACCTTCGACCACAGGCCCAAAGAAGTCTGAGGCCAAAAACCCGCTCTTTTCTTTGCGGTCAGCCGGCAGCCCTTCGTAGACACTCTTCAAGTAGCAGATGACCGGAAGACTGCTCAAAAAGTTGTTCTCCGTCACCGTATCGTACCGGGAATCCCAAGCCGCGATAAGGACGGAAAGGTCTTCTAACGGGAGATGACAAGCGATGGCATCTTCGGATTCGTCTTCAACAGCATCAATCTGCATAGGTGAACCTTCATGCAGCATGGCTTGAACCACGTCTTCTCCCTCCGATTCAACACGTCGAATCGGACTGCTCTTCGCCGCCTTCTTTTCATTTCCGCTGGATTCATATCCCTCCGATTCAACACGTCGAATCGGACTGCTATTCGTTGCCTTCTTTTCATTTCCGCTGGATTCTGGCTTCAGAAGTTTGGCCTTCTTAGTTGAATTTCCGCAAAAAATAGAGAAGTATTTGGTCGGCGCAGAAGGAGCGGTTGGAGCGTCGTTTGCGACGTTTTCAGCGTCGTTGACTGCGACTTCTCCTTCCGATTCAACACGTCGAATCGGACTGCTCTTCTTTGCCTTCTTTCCATTCTTGTTGGTAATAGGCTTTGCAGCCCCAGCCTTCTTTGTTTTCGGCGCTTTCGCTTTAGCAGGCTTTGCAGGTCCCTTAAGGAAGCAGCCAGTTTCCGGATCGCGCTTCCTCTTAGCTCCACCAACATTGACGTGTGAGAACGGCGTCGCCATTTCGGACTCATCGCTGTCGGACATCTCAGCAAGTATTGCGAAGCGATTCTTCAACTGAAATAAACAAGTTTGCCAATGCTTAAATCCCAACAAAGTACCTCAAGAGTTGAAGGTTCTTCTACTTTTAAAGCATTCTTAGCATTCTTAGACTTCTTTTCAGTCTTTTTTGGCCGGCGCGCTTTGCCAGATTGGCCCTCGAATGCCTTCATTTGCACGGCCCAGCTGCTCTTCGCACGGTTGCGACGTTCCTTACGTGCTGGACTGCTGATCGCCGTCAAGTGAGCAATCTAGACATGTCATTTGTTAATTTTGATTGAAATGGAATAAACTACATACCTCCTTAGAGATCTGTCCTTTGAACGACCGCAATGCGGTGGCAATGCGAAGATCGAAGTCGCTCAGCGACGTCTTTCCCAGCACGGTCCAGAGTTGGTTGTGCAACTGGTCTTTCAGATGACCAAGTTGCACAATGTCAAGTTCGGCCTTGACAGCTAGCGTTGAGCGGGAATCGGTAGAAGCCATGTCTGAAAATAAACGTAAATGAGATAAGAAGACGACAGTAACACGCCGCGTAATAATTCACGTATTTCAAAACAAGAAGGCGCGCAATTTCGGAACTGACTTCGCCGGTATTCACCGTTTCCAGACAACGCCACGTGGAGGCGCAGTTCCTTCGTTGTCCTTGGGCGCAAGCGCCTCTTTTTATTAACTAGTCAACTGTGTTAAATAACCATGTTAAATAACAAAACACATTTAACATCACACAAAAACTTTGATCATTCGGTGTCCTCATCCGATCCCGAATCGATGAATTCATGCTTCTGGTCTGATTCATTCTTGTCATCGGCATTCGGATCCTCTTCAAGTCCATCGACTTCATCAGTTTCCTTTGAACAGCGCGGCTCGGTGTTGTCTACACCACCAACCTCTTCTGTTTCATCGACTTCAAGGTCTTCTTTAAGATCACTCGCTAGCGGCGAGTGATCTGCGGACGACTTGAAGAGGAATTGAGTCTCTTGTGGTTCCTCAGCAACCGATTCTTGTCGTTCCGAAGCTTCCTTCTCCAGCGTTCTCTTGTATTCAAGACAGTCCATCGCAAATTCATCATCAGAATTTGCGGTCTTGTCAGCTTCGTCAGCAGGTTTCTCAGCAGACTTGACTTGAT
The DNA here is from genome assembly GCA_007213375.1 of Steinernema feltiae. Lineage (NCBI taxonomy): Eukaryota > Metazoa > Nematoda > Chromadorea > Rhabditida > Steinernematidae > Steinernema > Steinernema feltiae. Next base: position 962 of record MQUG01001529.1, on the reverse strand, counting down.
TGCACTTTTGAATCGCTTTGACTCCATCCTTGCGTGCTGCTGCCAAAGATTCGTAAACGAAGCGGCTTTTGCTTGCCAGAACTGCAAGCTTCGGGTGTAAGCTGCGTGGCGCTGCTTCAAACATAACTTGAAGAAGACGCCGAATATCTTGTGCTTCCCTCTCAGCTGGACGCAGAGTACCGACAAGCTTCACCAATTCGTTCTTCTCCATTTGGCCGAGTCTGTAATGAGAGGAGCAAGATCAGTAATGAAATTTCAAACACGCAAAATCACACATTTTTACACGACAAACAAAGAACATAGAAATTACATGATTTGGAACTGACTTAGCCGGCTTTCACCGTTTCCAGACGACGCCACGTGGAGGCGCAGTTCCATTGTGTCCATATAAGTGGTTTTTTTTATTTAGTTCGATCAAACAACACAAAGAACTCTACACTTCAATTAAACTCTTTCTTCATCTTCTTAAAAAGATTCGGTTGCTCGGCAATCTTCCTCTTTTCCTGCTTTTTGTTCCCTCGGTCAACCTCCTTATTTCTTGCAGAACTGTGATCAGGGACTACGAACAGTTTGCAACGAAGCTCACGTCCATCTGACATCGGGAATTTTCTTCCAGCGGAAATGAAAAGAAGGCAACGAATAGCAGTCCGATTCGACGTGTTGAATCGGAGGGATATGAATCCAGCGGAAATGAAAAGAAGCGGCGAAGAGCAGTCCGATTCGACGTGTTGAATCGGAGGGAGAAGACGTGGTTCAAGCCATGCTGCATGAAGGTTCACCTATGCAGATTGATGCTGTTGAAGACGAATCCGAAGATGCCATCGCTTGTCATCTCCCGTTAGAAGACCTTTCCGTCCTTATCGCGGCTTGGGATTCCCGGTACGATACGGTGACGGAGAACAACTTTTTGAGCAGTCTTCCGGTCATCTGCTACTTGAAGAGTGTCTACGAAGGGCTGCCGG
>MQUG01001528.1:0-25154 GCA_007213375.1 Steinernema feltiae | reverse complement strand
GCACCGTTGGCGCGCGAACGGCTAAGTCCACGTTCCTTGGTCAGCAAATGACAATTTTTTGCCTTTTTTCGGCCAAATAGCCGCAAACCTGTGTTTCAAATGGATGAACGGAAAAAGGCAAAAAGTCTCAGTTATGAACTCTACTTGGGCACTCTGGATGGGAAGTGAAAATACGGATTTTGCAGGCCTAATGACTGCAACAAGGTTCTATCGCTAGACGAACTTTGCCAACTAGAGATTTTTATCGATAGATGGAAAAAGGGATCGATTAGAGCACGAGATATGGAGAAGTTCCTGAATTTCGTCTCGTTCTTCTCCAACGAACCTGCCCTAGCCCATCGTGAATCCCAGCTTCTAGACTCCTACGAAGGAGTGCGTCATTTCTATAGCGTCGAATAGTGTCAAGGGAGCTGCAACATGCTTGCTTCCCTCCTTGCTTTCCTTAAGTTTCCGACTACCGTACTTAAGCAAATCGTCCATAACGTTCTGGAGGACCCCGAAGACAACAGCAAGAATTTTTGTTTTTATTTTCGCTGATTTTGACGACTCGACAAGAGAGTTGATCGATGAGATGACAGCGAAGAAGCTCTGCAGTGCTGAACAAGGCGGCCGCGGCTACTGGGCAACGACACAAACGGAGTATATATTTTATAAGCAGAAACCATCCTTTACGTTCGAAACTATGAAAACAATCACTGATGTATTAACGGTAATAACGGTGAATGGAGAAGGCGTTTTTTGTGTGCTGATTCAGACTCACGCGCTAATTTTAATTTTGGTTCCGACGCGACTATTAAATCAATGCCGCCTGTGGCTGGTGACTCTCGCAGCGCTTTCTGTTCCATAAATGAGCAGCTGACGGTTGCTCCATCAGGCTCAGATCTCGGATTCCCTCCTTGGTCCTCTCCTTCCGCATCCGTCGGTTCTTCCACGAGGATCTTCTTCAATTCAACGTAAGTCAAGCGGTCCTTGCATCAGGAAATCACTCGCTTCGTTTCAGATGCATAAATCACCCTCTTTTACCTATTTCGATGACTGGCGGCGCCAGGTTGACACGTATCGTTAAAATTGCCAGAGTTACGCGGAACGGCGGGAACGGAATATGCTTTCCCATTCCAGATCAACAAATGGATTACGAGAAAGCGTGAAGAATCCTCACCCTGGAGTCGCGGGCGCAGTCAACGAAGACAGCTGAAAGACTGACCAATCAGCTCGATAGCCACCCGGCGCCAAAGGGAAGAAATCGACCTGGGAATCAGAATAATGGAACTTCTCGCCCGAGCAAAGGTACTCTGCGAGAGAGCGGAGGACGAAGCCTGGGAACTCCATCGTGAGAGCAGAAACCGGGGAGAAGACAGTGAAGAGATCGCCCGAGGAGTCAAGGACCTAGGAGTGCGGAGTACGACGACGTGAAGAGACGACTCAGAAAGGAGACTGAAGTACGCCGCAAGGCGGAAACAAACTTCAAGAGAGTCATCAAGGTCTTCGAAATGTTTCGCGCCAGCCAACCTGCTGTTGACATTCTGGTCGAACAGACACCACTCGAAAGCGTATATACTAATTATGGGAGACTAATTTCGATGACTTTGCAGTGCTCAGTGATGCCGAACATCAAAGGAGAACCTTACGAAGATGGCGACGGAAACGTCCGATTTAGTAACAAATGACCTATCACGAATATGAAATTTGAATGCGCTCCGGGTTTTTCCTGATTTTTCAGAGCGCAAAACCTTTCGAAGGCGCACTGGAAAGCGATAATGGGCCCATTTCGATGACCGCATCTGCACCGGATGTGGAGAAGAGACCACTCGGTCTTGTACTGAGCTTGGAAACAACACTCCAGAGAAGGACGTGCCTCGAGGACAACGAGCAGTGCAAGTGCGGGTCGAAGAAATGCGGCGCACGCTGCAAACACTCGGCTGGATGCGTACTCTGCAAACGAGCGGACACCCACTGGAGAACCTGCGTCTGCCACGATTGGGACGAGAAGGGTGTGTGCTGGAACAATGGTTTTGCAGACAATACTTGCCACTTGAATAATATTTTGGCGGCTCTGATCTGTTATTTACACAAGAAAGTCGTTCAGTAGCGAGAGGAAATAGGAAACGCACCGAGTTGGACGAACAGTTGAAGGTCTAGGTCTCGCAACTGACCGGTGGTGGAGATAACGTCCTCAGAGCGTCTGAATTGGTGTGACGAGAAAAGTACGGTAGCCGTTGGCGGCTGGAAAGTGGCTGGCCTGGGCAGACGAGTGGTGTAAACACAATAGGAAACGGGGAGGCGTTCTTTGTCTGTAATCATTAGAACGAAAAAGAACCAAATTTGGTCCCGACGCGACTGGAACGTCCGCTTTATTTTCAATGCAATGCCGCCAGTGGCTGACGACTCTTGCAGCGCTTTTTGTTCCATAAATGAGCAGCTGACGGTAACTCCATCAGGCTCAGATCTCGGATTCCCTCCTTGGTCCTCTCCTTCCGCATCAGTCGGTTCTTCCACGAGGATCTTCTTCAATTCAACGTAAGTCAAATAGTCCTGTCATCACGAGTTCACTCGTTTCGCTTCAGATTCATAAATCACCCTCGTTTACCTACTTAAAAAAAGAGGGTGATTGGGGAGCACTCTGAACGTGAAGCTGAACATACAACGCCATATGAAGGAACCTTAGATGTCCGCAATTACGGAATAAATCAGAACTACTCGAAGACTTTCTTGATTCGATGGAAGAACGTCTCTCCGAAACAATGCATTGGATTGGAAGATACAGCACAGCCCTCGAGGAGATTCTCCTTTACTCCACCTCGTGACTTACAAGACAACTGTTATGTACAGTGTGTCTTTTGCCTCTTCAATCAGGAGCGCGATCCGTTCCACAACACCAACCAGTGTAGGAAAACCATGAGTGCGGTTGCTAAGGCAGCGGATCGCTCATATTGCTCTCATTTGTACGCCATTCGTATTTTGAATTTTTTACAGACAAACACTTCACAATGTCTGAAGATGGACGCACTGAAAAGGATCTCAGAATATTGACATTCGCTAACTAGTAGCCATTTAAGAAATTTGAAGATTTTGTTATTGTAATGCGTCATCACCATTCGTTATTACGTTATCATGGTTGTCGGTAATGGATGAGCTGCTTATTTGCAAAACGACGGGAGGTTAATAAACGTCGTTCATCCATACAGCAGCGTTTAAACTGTCATCTCGAGAGTTGACGACCCTACACATCCATTCCTTCCATGAAGGCGCAGCCAGTTCTGCTACAGTATGAATGCATCCTTCATCGAGTTGGAAGTAAACCTTCTCCATGAAGTCGGCGTGCATGGTGTTCATCTGAAAATTGAAAAATACCTCGGTATGAACTAGTTATAACAAGAGCATGACTAGCGCTACAGGGACCGTAATTTACGGAAGCAGTTTATAACATTAGGTAAACAGATTTTGAAATTATTTATTCAACGAAGTTATCAGTGTCTAAATCGTGTTTTTTAGAGCCGTATTTTTTGCCTAATCTTACCGCAATAGATCGCACGATCACCCAAAGCTCCAAATATTCCACTAGAATAAGACGAGCGCATGCGGTTGTCCACGCAGCGATCGCTGGACTTGTCCATTTCTTGGGTTGTATGTGAATCTCTTTGGTACGGTATCTGCTTCGCGGCCCACGTATTCAGGCGGTTTGTGGGTGTGGTTTCCTGATTCCGCCAACATTTATCCTTGTAAAGAAAATCTGAAACGAAGAGAGTGAACACTTAATGATAGGACCGCTTGACTTACGTTGAATTGAAGAAGATCCTCGGAGAAGAACCGACGGATGCGGAAGGAGAGGACCAAGGAGGGAATCCGAGATCTGAGCCTGATGGAATCACCGTCAGTTGCTCATTTATGGAACAAAAAGCGCTGCGAGAGTCGCCAGCCGATGGCGGCATCGCATTAAAGTGGACGTTCCAGTTCCATATTTTGAACAGAACCTGAGATCTCATTTTCTGGCTTTTCTGAGTCGCTTTTTGGCGCACAATACTTTGACTACGTTAAACAAATGTGATTTAGAACGGAAGACTTGCAATGAAGCTGAGGCCACAGTAACTTTTAAACTCCGGCGAAGTGTTGATAATCACAAAACCTTTGTCGTCGCCCAAAAGATGCAGGCGATGCGACCACGGTGTAAGCCAGGCCTAAGTCTATCCGCCCGATATTCTCCGCGCGACATATTCTCCGCAAGTCACATTCTCCGCACGCCTGAGAAAGGAGAAGCAGAAAATGAGGGAGGATCACCTCAACTTCGTTTGCTGAATCCGATGCTTGTGCCCCCATTTGGCGCATCTCGGTGAGGAAGGAAAGGGATGCAGAGCCCTGCCGTGCGTCCAGTGCGAAGGACCACATCACGAATTCTTCTGTCAAAAGAAGAACATGAAACCAGCCGTACAGGCGCCCGCCGAAGTTTTCCCCCTACATCTCCTCCGGGTCTCAAGGCGATCCAACGGACTCTACCGCTACAGTTGTTTGTAGTCGCTAGAACGAGCAATTTATTGAATAAAAACCAAATTTGGTCCCGACCCGACTGAAAGCTTGCCTTCTGATAGCTGATTCCGCTGATTCAGCCAGCGACTTGCTATCTGAAGTAGGCTGAGCAGCATCTGATAGCACTTTGGGTCAAAGGAAAATGTCGAAAAGCTGGTCTTGCAACGATATTCCGCATTGTATTTTTGTTCAATTGCATTTCTGGGCTCCCACCACGATTACTCTGTCTTTTATTGTTGCATGATCGTTGGACAAACATGCTAACACCCGTTGCAATCTTCGCACTTTTCCTCATTTAGAGCGCGGAAACGAGCGGAAAATCAGTTTTCACGACCCGAAAGCATGAACTCCGTGCCGATCGACTTCTGCGAACGCGTCTGGGCGATTTGCAAATGCTGTGAAAGACCACAAGAATGCGAGTGCCTCAAAGCTGTGTTTTTCGATCGCAAATGGAACCAAGCGAAAGAGAAGAAGCAGCTTCACTTCCAGTTTTTCATCGGCTCGGTGGCTGGAAAATGGAAGTACGGTTTTTGCAGTAGTGACAACTGGCTTGACGACAACGAAATTCTATCGCTGGACGAACTGATGAAGTCTCCAAATTTGATGAACATGAGGGTTTTGTGTATATGCGTTACGGAAGACGAGCAGCATAGAGCCTACTTAAATCATGATATTGTGGACGTGGAGAAGCTGCTAAACTTTGTCTCTTGTCTCTCCAACGAGCCGGGGCTAATCCTTCGAGAACCTCAGTTGCTAGACTCGTACGAAGGTCGCGCATTCTTCAAATGGCTGGAAAAGCGGAGGTTTTCGGTGATACTTGATATAGGCAAACTGACGCCTGATTACCACAAAATGTTGGAAGCCCATAGAAAGTCTACTAAGATTACTTTTTGGGAGATTGAAGAAAGTGAGGCGTTTCTGGAGCGTCGCCTGATGTCAGGTGATCTGAGACGTGCTAGCCTACTTGGTGACTACAAGTTTCCTTCTGCCGTACTCGAACAAATCGTTCAGAACGTTCTGGAAAAACCGGAAGACTACAACACGAATGCGATTGACATTTTCGCTCAATTCGACGACTCGACAAGAGAGATGCTGGATGAGATGGCAGAGAAGAAGCTCTGCAGTGCTTCTGATCAAGAAGAAGAACAAATACAGTATACTTTCGATAAGCAGAAGCCGATTTTTCAAGTTCAAAACTCTTTTGACGATCATTGGTGTATTTATTACCTGTGAATAGGTTTCCTACATTTCTTAGAAAAACCACTGGTCTTGGCGCGATTTGATGGCTGCCGTATATCTATTGTACTGCAGCACTTTGACCGTTCTTCGCCGAAACTGACTATTTTCGGCCGTTTCACGTGATTCTGAGGGCATGAGAGTTCTTCGCGACCTCGAATTGGTCTAGAATGGCCAGGGAAACACAGGTTGGTCGCTGAATAGCCGAGAAACGATGAAAAATCGATTTGTGAGGCTTCGCGCGAACGGCTAAGTCCACGAATGGTCAGCGAATGACAAATTTTTGCCTTTTTTCTAAAGTTGCGAGCTAGGTAAATTGTTGCGATGCCCTAGTTAAGGATTAAAAAGATCAGAGAACGGCCAAGAACGGCCTGACTCATTTAAGCGTGAGCGACAAATTCCGCTTTTGTGAGCACTTCCCGCAAAGTCTTAATGGCCCCGCACACGAACCAAAGTCCGAAGGACCCTGGGTTTTCAATAAAGAAGACGCATATGTCATCATCTGACTGTTTGATAAAATAAACGCGCCCTCTGTCTTCATCTACGTGTTCCGTCTTTGTTTACATTTAAATGACTGACAGTGAGTAATGTGTTATTAGTGCGCAAAAAGCGGAATTTGTCGCTCGGCCCGATTCTCACGCTTAAATAAGTCACTCCATTCTTGGCCGTTCTCTGATATTTTTTTATCTTTAACTAGGGCCTAGGGCATCACAACAATTTACCTAGCTCGCAACACTTCCAAATGCTCTATTTCACGTGTAGGCAAATTGCTTGGAGACCCACCAACCCTGACCTATTTTGACAATTGAAAAGATTTTATTGATGATCAGGCACATCGTTCCAAATGAATGAAGGAGAATGTTAAATAGAGCAAACCAAGTTGTGCTTGAATTTATCTGTGTTTATGCTTTGTGGTCACTCTGTGCAATTCACTTTCTATCCATCTGTGCTGAGTAGAAAGTGACCAGGACGTCTGGCAAGCAAACTCTCACTCTCACTCTCACGGATCAAAAGAGAAAAAGTCAGCCGTCTTTTCGCTCAATTCGCTCGGACTTTGCTGAAACGCTCGCTAGAAAACGTTTGGAGTACAATCATCAGGCAAAAATTGTGACGCGCAGCAACATCGTAAATGGGGCGGTCGCCACAGACATGCTACTCCATCCGTCTTGTTTACAATTAGCGCTGACACATATTGTAGCCTGACGATCTAACGATATAACCGCCGGTGTTCGGTAAACACTTGAATTTCAAGTCATGGACGTCGACGTGATGCAAACCTTTGTAATTGCGGAATATTGCTTCATTTCTTGTCTGTGTTTAACTACACTCTTCCTACGGTACTTTATTCACCGGCACAAATCGGTCAGGAGCATGTGGAAAGTCGGCTCGACATTGTGTGTTCTACTGCTTCTTGTGGTGCCAATGGCTTTTGTCCATCTGTTCATGGCCGTTCTGTGGATCGTGACGATCTCAGGCGCACTGGACAATAAACCCAAATACGCCTATTTATTGGTCACGTCCGTTTTGAGCGCCATCGCGTTTGACTACGCGTCCAGCAGTATGACAATCGCCATCTTCCTGCAGCGAATATTTTATTTGCGGTTTCCAATGCGGAGAATCAAAAAGTTCAACGTGGTCATCTACTCGATCTTGAGTGCTTGCGTCGTTGCAGTTTCAATTCTGTTTTTTGTGCTTATTCTAGGCAATCTGTCACCCGGTGAAAGACTGCTCCCGCCTGGTGAGTACTGTACTAACAGAGAGCTAGAAGCTGAACTGGTTCTATTAGCAAATTGGGGTGAAAACTTTGTTGACCAAGAAGACAAAACCAAAATCAAAGGCTACGCTCTGCTTAGCCATTTATGCTTACCAGGCTTCGTAGGGTGTTCATAGGCACCAAGCGCAGCTTAGGCTGACTGCTTTAGTTGTCGAGCCTGATTTCCTGATCTACCAGGCTTTGTAGGGCGTTCAGGCTTTGCGCCGTTAGCCATTTATGTGTGTCATTTGCAAACGTTTCGTTATTGGGGAAAAAAATGGTGTGTGGACAAGACATAAACGCTTTCAATCCAAATATTAGCCCCTCTTACTGTTAGTTTTGGCTAGTAGAGCCGCTGAACTAAAAGTACAATTCAGGATGCTTTTCGTCTAGCTGTTTAGCGACAACAGACATGTTAGCGCCAGCCGTCTCATCCGCTGTGTTCGTGGAAATACGTGGGACCCTACGGAGCTATTGGAGCTATTCTCGACATAACCGCTACAACTGCAGTGTACTACAGGATGTACAGACCGCCGAGGCAAATTGTCGCATCGACATAGTGGCATTGATAGGATTTTTGATTGGCGATTTTATAATTTGTGTGGACATTAATCAGTTGATACAACCATAAACAGCTCTACTAGCGGTAATCTGAAAAGGAAATCGTTGTTACAACACAATGAACAACCCATCGGTGGAGTCTAGCTCAACCGTAATTACCAACTGATCTTTGAGTTGAACATGAAAGGCTTGACAGGAGATCAACCATTTTTGTGTTTTGTTTGCCAATTTATGCTGCAAAACCAATGGCCCCACTACTAGGGGATAGGATTAGACCATTGTAGGATTGAAGAGAAATCTTTATGCGTGGAGAAAACTTATCTACAATCGGAGGTAGCACAACGCTTCAAATTTCAATCTTTTAACTCGAATCAGTTGGTGACGTTTTCTTCGGGGATGTAGTGTGATGGCGGCCGAGTCCGGCTTAACAACCAACCGAAACCCGTCTCCCGATGAACCCGATGTAACCAAACACAGACACGTTAAATAACAACAACCTTTATTAGCGGCACAATATACAGAGGATTACGGTAGGGTGGGGACGGAGAGGTGCGCTGGCAGGCGGCTGCGGGAGCAGCCGCCCACGAGGGTGCGCTGGGTCCTTTTTGACCTGAGAGGCGCGGCGGCGCTCTCTCTCTCTTGGGCTCCCGCTCATCACACACCCCCTCTATCTTCTAGCGACGGCCGCGTCGCAGAGAGACGGGTGGTGGCCCGATCGTCTGCACCCCGGACAGTTCAGCCGGTTGGTGCAGTCCTGGGCCGCATGCGGGCCCAGGCATCGGCTGCAGAGTGCTGCTCCTGCATGCGCCGGCGGCGCTGCTGTAGCGTGCCGAATTTGCGGCTATGTTCCGCCGTGTGACTAGCTTGGTCACAGAATTGGCACCATCGACGTTCCGATCGGTCTGCGTCTCGCCCGCGCGCGATCTGCCGACCTCGGTCTGTCTTCCGCTTCTCTTCCTGCTCCCGAGGTTGGTTCCTCTTTGGGATGCGCAAGGGCGGTGGTGGCGGCGAGATCCTAGGCTTCTTGGCCTGTGAGCTCTCTGGCTTCTGCTCTGGCGGCGCTGCCTCCTCCTCCTCCTCGCATTCTTCCCTGAGTTGCTCCAGGAACTCATTCAGCGGGATCGCTTCCCGTTCTACCTTCATGGTTGCTCTGTCGAATTCGACCGTCATTCGGCCCTTCGGGTCCTGGGATACTCGGCGGATCATCGATCTCGGATCGTCGAGTTGCGTAGGAAGCTTGAGTCCGCGCTTGCAGAACTGGCGCGCAAGCGCCATGAACTGTTGCGCACGCCGCTTTCTCCTACTGAGACAGTAGCTTCTCTTCTTGCCCTTCTTGAACCAACGCTGCGGCAAACGTGTCCTTTCCCATAATTTCTGAAAAACTCAATTTGCTATAAAGAACGCGTAACTCATGTCGCTCACCTTGAATTGAAGGAGATCCGCGTGGAGAACTGAAGGCTGAAGTTGATCCGCTCGAACCAAACAAGATCCGAACGCGCTCGTTTCGCTGATTTTTGCGGAATAAATGCATCTCTTCAATGCAATCGGAGTTCACACGTTGACCCGCCGTTGGAAGAATGCGATGCGATATGCGAAAGGACAGGACAAATCGACCGAGTCCCGACGCGACTGGAAGGAAGACAACGGCAGTCGGCCGAGTTTTCAATGGATGTGACAATAAACAGCGACTTACGTTCAGTTGGATACGGTTCTCGGGATTCCAATCGACGATGACCGTTCGAGGCAGTCGTAAAACCCCTGAAAGAGACGCAATCAACAGAAATTCCCTAGTTTTTAAGCAAAAAAAACGCCAAAATACACGCAAACAGGCAGTCCATGCGTTTGGATAAGCCTCCAATGCAGCAGAAGTCAATCAATCGAACGAGCCGCTATCGATGACCAATCCAGACAGGAGCCAGACAGAAAGGGCAGCGGCGCAGACAGGCGCCAGACAAGAGATAGTCAGGAAAGAGAGACTGCAATGCGTTCTGCCGCGGCGGTGGAGATGAACTTGTCTCGCGGAGATTGTTGTGCGAAAGTGCATCAACAGGACGGGCAGCGACGAAGGGGCTGCGAATGGCCGTTTGGACGTGACGGCAGCGAGGCGAGCACAGGAGCGGGTGCTGCGTGGAGAGGAAATAGGAAACGGACGGAGTTTGACGAACAGTTGAAGGTCTAGGTCTCGCAACAGACCGGTGGTGGATAGAACGTGCTCAGAGCGTTTGAATTGGTGTGACGAGAAAAGTACGATAGCCGTTGGCGGTTGGAAAGCGGCTGGACTGGGCAGACGAGTTGTGTAAACGCAGAGTGGAAAACGGGAGAGGTGAGCGTGAGAATTCAGCCAGAAATGAGAATTCAGGCTCTGTTCAAAATATGGAACTGGAATGTCCACTTTAATGCAATGCCGCCTGTGGCGACTCTCGCAGCGCTTTTTGTTCCATAAATGAGCAGCTGGCGGTGACTCCATCAAGGTCAGATCTCGGATTCCCTCCTTGGTCTTCTCCTTCCGCCTCAGTCGGTTCTTCCACGAGGATCTTCTTCAGTTCAACGTAAGTCAGGCGGTCCTTGCATCACAAGTTTGAGTTCACTCGTTTCGTTTCAGATGCATAAATCACCCTCGTTTACCTATTTCGATGACTGGAAAATTCCAAACCCTCACTTCCCGGAGCTGCAAACTGGTGCAAACAAGCGGCGTAAACAAAATAAAATTTGCTGCTTGTGCGATGCTTGTGCCCCCATTTGGCGCATCTCGGCGAGGAAGGAAAGGGATGCAGAGCCCTGCCGTGCGTCCAGTGCGAAGGACCACATCACGAATTCTTCTGTCGAAAGAAGAACATGAAACCAGCCGTCCTGACGCCAACCGGAGTCAACAAGCGAAAGGAGACGCCCGCACGAAACCAGGCGTAGGAAGAGAGTTACCGCAGCTGACGGTAACTCCATCAGGCTCAGATCTCGGATTCCCTCCTTGGTCTCCGAGGAGGGGATGTGTGGCGGGGCGTAAACCCGCCTCGGCCACCGCCCCCATAGCGCGCTCGCCGAGAGCGCGCGTCAGTGTCTATGTCTGTTAACCTATAGCCAGTGTTGTGTGTGCTTCTCTCTCCCAATAAACCGTGATTTACTCTACTCTACCGCTACAGTTTTTTGTAGTCTGTAGAACGAGCAATTTAATAGAAACCTCCCTGAAAGCTCCGCTTTACTTGCAATGCTATCATTGAGCGTCTAGCTCAATCGAACGTTATGACATGCATTTCAAGTTGAAACTGAGAATCTGTAGAACGAGCAGTTTATTGAATAAAAACGAAATTTGGTCCCGACGCGACTATTAACGCAATGCAGCCTGTGGCTGGAGACTCTCGCAGCGCTTTTTGTTCCATAAATGAGCAGCTGACGGTGATCCCATTAGGCGGAGATCTCGGATTCCCTCCTTGGTCTCTTCTCCTTCCGCATCAGCCGGTTCTTCCACGAGGATCTTCTTCAATTCAACGTAAGTCGAATGATCCTATCATCACAAGTTCACTCGTTTTGTTTCAGATTTCCTTTCTAACCCTCTTGATCCCAACCGCAAGATGAACCGACCGCCCAAGTAGAAGACCTTGCATCCAGAGCTTATCATCAACGGTGTAGCGCTTCGATATTGAGCAGAGAGGAAAACGCTTTGTCGTTGGAGTCGCGGCGACAGTTACGGCCGCTTCGCAAATCTACACAGACTATCAGATTCGAAGAGAACTCGAGAAAATGAAGAAGGCGCTGAACTGGATCGAGAAGGATTGGGCTTGGAGCATGAAAGAGTTCGTTTACGTCACAAAAGAGCTCATGAACGTCGCCCACAGAAATGAGCTCGAAACGGAGATTCTCGCTCGTCTATCGATGATTATGGAAAGAATCAACTTAGCACTGCACGACCTGTTCGATGAGCAACGCTTGCCCGTCTCTACGAACGCTAGCGAGATTATTCAGGCACGTTTTTATTTGCGAACGCTTTCAACATTTACTGATTCAGATTTTTGGAGACACGAATTTAGGGACGATCTACAGAAATGACCCGAGGATGATCGTTCACATGGCGCGCGTTCGACCTCTACGGTGTTCGGAGATGACCGTTCATGTAGAGGTGTGTCTGCCAGTGTCTACCTCGGACGCGGGCGTCGTTTACGAAATAGGTGCGACTGGTTCGTTTGAGACCGACAGTCCGCTGTTGTCACGCCACTCTCGCAGCGCTTTTTGTTCCATAAATGAGCAGCTGACGGTGATCCCATTAGGCGGAGATCCCTCCTTGGTCTTCCTCCTTCCGCATCCGTCGCTTCTTCCACGAGGATTTTCTTCAATTCAACGTAAGTCAAGCGGTCCTATCATTACGAGTTAACTCGCTTCGTTTCAGATTTACTTTACAAGGGTAAACGGAGCGCCTCCTTGTAGCGCCACACCAGGTGGGAAGCGGCGCTGGACCAAGCGCGAGAAGAGGAAAAGCTTCTCAAGCTGAAGCAACCTTCGACGACGGACCAGCTGAACGCGGTCACGGAACAGCTGGCCGCCCTCACAACCTCCATCAACGCAACCACGGCAGTGGCTCAGCAGCAGCCACCCCGGCCCGACAACCGGTACGAGAAGCCGCCACCGAGGAGAGGAGGCTATGCAAACCGCGGCGGAAACAACGTGGGAGCCGCCTCAGGAACGAGGATGGCCAAACCGCCCGGGACAACCGCACCTTCAATTCGTTTCTTCAGTCGTACAGTATCCAGCCATGAAGATGGTGTTTCTGCTTCTGTTGTTAACGGTGAATCCGGAGATGATACTAGCCTTAAACGGCTACGAAACGTGCTGTCAAAACAAATGTGAAAAGGAATTTTCCCGATTGGTGAAACACGAGATCCGACGTCGAGAGCTTCGCGGCGCAACGAAGCTCCGCGGCGGAGTCAGAGACTTCGCACGTCCGGCACACAAGGGCTTCCGCCTGCTTCTCAGCTCAGGCGAGGGTCTTAAGTGTTGATTATGATGGCTTAAGTAGTTTATGAAATAAAAGATTTTTTGTTTTGTTGTCGTAAAGTTTCCGGAGAGGCTCAGATCCTCCGAGGGGCTCAGATACTTCCGGAGAACCGAAGCGCCTCCCTCATACAGTGCACCCCATGGCGAAACTTCGCACGGAGCCCCACTCCGGATTCGGGATTTTCGCAGCCTCGAATTCAATCATTTTCTGCTAGCCACGCTGCGCTTATAGTTCGTGCTCGGCGCAACGGAGCTCCACGGCGGAGTCAGAAACTTTGCCCGTCCGGCACACAAGGGCTTCCGCCTGCTTCTCAGCGCAGGCGGAAGCCCTTGAAGTCTTAAGTGTTGATTATGATGGCTTAAGTAGTTTATGAAATAAAAGATTTTTTGTTGTGGTAAAGTTTCCGGAGAGGCTCAGATAGTCAGCTTGGGCTCACATTGTCCTGGGGCTCACATTGCTTCGTGCTTCGTGGCTTCGTGGATGTAGCTCAGCTTCGCCCATCTTCGGCTCCCGTTGGGGTGCGTGTCGTTTCGGATCCTCTGTTGTTCGATGTGACGATCTGCGCACATTGCTCGTTGCTCCGTCAAATGTATTCCACTCACACTCCTTGATGACGTCCATATGGAAGTCGTCCTCTTTGATAATGTTTGCAGGAGTGTTTTCTGGTACTAAAAGGCCACGGAAAGAAGAACAGAGCAAGAAGGTTTAACGCCGACAAAATAGTAATCGTCGGAGCCAACAAGCAGCGCTTTTACTTTCGCTGTAATGCCGCATGTGGCGACTCTCGCAGCGCTTTTTGTTCCATGAATGAGCAGCTGTCGGTGACTCCCACAGGCTCAGATCTCGGATTCTCTCCTTGGTCCTCTCCTTCCGCATCAGTCGGTTCTTCACGAGGATCTTCTTCAATTCAACGTAAGTCAAGCGGTCCTCGCATCACGAGTTCACTCGCTTCGTTTCAGATTTCCCTTACAACCTTGTTACGGCTTGACAGCGCTTTCCGCGCCGCTCAACCCAGAGAGGATAGTCGTTCGGTTGGACGCAATTGACGTCTCTGAATTGTAGGAGCACACTGGGTAGAAGAGCTTTGTGACTGTAAACACGACGCCATATGAATATTGGAAGATACAGCACAGTCCTCGAGGAGATTCCCCTTTACTCCACCTCGTGACTTACAAGACAACTGTTATGTACAGTGTGTCTTTTGCGTGTTCAATCACGAGCGCGATCCGTTCCACAACACCAACCAGTGTAGGAGAACCATGAGTGCGGTTGCTAAGGCAGCGGATCGCGCATATTGCTCTCATCTGCCCTTGTAAACGGGACCGTGCACCATGCTTCCAGTGTAGCAGTTCCCGCCATCATGAAGCGCTCAGCTGGATGGTTGAAACAAAACTATGGAACTAGAGGCCGAAATCGAAGCATTTTTACGCCGTTTGTACTTTGAATCTTTACAGACAAACACCTCACAATGTCTGAAGATGGACGCACTGAAAAGGATATCAGAATATCGACATTCGCTAACTAGTAGCCATTCGTCTTTAATAGGAACGGTAAGAACTATGATTGCTATTGCTTACGAAACAGTATCTGTTTAGACAAAGCGACGAGGAGTCCAACGACAACGAGGAGCAACTTGCTCGACGAGGAGCTCGATACTTGATGGAATGCTTTCTCGATATAGATTGCGACAGCGACGACAGGAATCGCGTCATTAATGTTAGTTGGAGGTCTAACTGCCCATAGAGCCTTCAGAATCAGAAATGACGTTGATAAAGAAAGCAATCCGTCAATTGAGTACGAGTCCGATTTTGCAGACATCAGTTTCCGCTCATGGTGCATCGACCAAATCAAGGTAAGCAGGAAACCTAGTAATCCCTTAACGCCTACGAACCCTCCGCCGAACCCTTTTCTCCCGCCGAGCCCAGCACTCCCGCGGAACTCCCGCCGAAAGCTTCACAAACGAAGTGCAACTGTCGTACCCCGCCTTCTGTTTCCGTAGGCTTGTAACAATGTGCTGTTGTCCAAGTAGCTTCTTGATAAAGCATTTTCTATTGTTCAGCGTTTTGTATTGCATTGTGCAGTCGGTGCGCGCTTCCATTTAGTTTCAGAGCAATTAACACGAGCGTCCAATAGAAAAATGGAATGGCTGGCTTCCATCGACGAACAGACGAATTTTGAAGTTGTCCCTATTTGTAGTCGTTCATCTTCGTCGGGGCGGGCGCAAATCAGGCAGCTTGGGATTGGGAGAACGAGAATACTGACATCACCATTTTGCAATCGATATCGCATTTCACGCTGACTTATCCGCGTTCGTCTCATCGTGCGCTGTCGAGGCGGCCCGTCGACGTCAAACGGGTGTAACAAAGCGCTTAGTAGAACCCTTAAATGTCAGATCAAGCACTCGAAGATCATTTCCTATTACGCAACAAACTCAAAAGCTCAATCTAATTGCTCTCATCTGCTTTTTGTCAAAATTTCGAATGAAAATTGATTAGATCAAAATGTATCTGGTCCACATTTGACCTGTGTGTTTAGGCTCACGGCTTGTTTCGGCGGATTTTTCGGTCATCTATCCGGCTCGACGGCTTCGCTGTTGTTTCACGTCGTTTCACGTTTAACACGAATTTGTTCTCGAAAATACGCTCAGCTTCAGACAAACAATCAGAATCCCAAATCATATTATTAGCATGGCAATGCATCAAGAAATGAAAGCAATGCGAGCTAATAATAAGCTTCGCTTCGTACTTATTTAAGCGTAGGATTCCGAATAGATCCTCTTGCAAGCGGGCAAACGCGCAAAAATGGAACACAACTCCACGAAGAACGACCTTCTACGGCGAATTGCGGAGCTCGCAATCGGAGACGACCAGAAGGACGAATTGATCGCCGAGTTCAACCGACGGAGAAAGACAGGCGGACGATTCGAAGAGATCCTCGATCTGCCGTGGGGCGTCTTCTGCGAGGCGAAGCCGAACGTCGAGGAGGCAAAGTAAGTGGCGTATTAGGGCGATATGAAGATAGAGTAACGTTTCCAGATTAATACTGAACGAAAGGCGAAGTTACGTTAACCGCGCCACGCAACGATTGATCGAACTCGCCGCGAAGAACGCGATCCTCCACAAGGCGAATCCGCGCGCCTCATTCCAGAGCTTTCTTTTCTACCAAGTGGAGGAGACGGTCGACCGAGAGCACATCGAGTTGCTCACCAGATTGCTGGGAAGACCCGTGGAAACAGTCAGATTCACTAAAAAAAATACACGCAGCGATATTTTTGGCTCGGCTTCCTCGGTTGGGCTCCTCGTGGCTGCATTGCAGAGGGCGAATTGCTGCAATCCTGTGATTTTCCTTGAAAACAACCGGAAAATCAAGGACGAGAAGATCAAGAGGATGATCGCGCTGCTGATCGACCACACAAGAAGGAATTCTTTCGTGGACGAATTCATCGGGGTGCCCTTTGACTTCTCGAACGTCATCTTCGTTCAAGTCAGCGATGTGTACACGGAGAACACAAGTGAAATTAGCTATGAATTGGTGAAATGCACGATAACAACCGAGAAGAAGATCAATTTGATGCAAGAGAAGATTCTGCCGCCACTATTGGCAGAATTTGGGTTGGAAAACCAAAAACACCTGTTCAACGAAGACGATCTCGCTTGCATTCTCGACGAACGCGATATCCGTCGCGGATTTGCGAAATTTGTCAAAAGACTCAGATGCCAGTTGCTTTACCAACAAACCGAGAGATCGAAGGATCCAAAGCGGAGTTTTCCTTCAATTTTAAAAATGTATGACAAATGTGTCAAAAAACCAATTATTCGCTTTCCGTGGGATCGCCGCCTTTTGGAGCTCCGTACAAACGGCAGCATGCCCGTGGGAGGAGCAACGTTGCTTAGTGCACGTGGATGTACCGTTGAAAAAGGAGCTATTGACCATATGCAGGCGTCCTTTTCGAAGGAACGTCGAATTATCAATGAAACTTGCGATAAAAAAGAAATGGTGCACATTGCGTACAAGTACCTGCGAGCGAATGCCGAACGATACCGTATTCCTGAGGGCGTATTAGCGGTGAGTTTGAGTTTTAACCATGAACTATTAACTTCGCGTTGTTTTTAGAAATTCTTCACTGTGAAGTATCCAAAGGGTGACGGACGTTCTGCTGGCTGTGGAACGTTCCTTTCGCTATTTTCGCTTTTAACGAAGCGACGCGTCAGGAGCGACTCGGCCACAACAGGCGTAATCACCCTTTCTGGTCGTGTTTGTCGAATCGGTGGAGTTTACGAGAAGACTTACGCGGCCTACAAAGCTGGAATTCGAAAAATGGTCCTCCCTGTGTTGAACCGAGGCTGTGTGAATTACGAGATTAGCGGAAGGTTGAAGGTGAGAATCAGCGCGTCTTTGTAGTTGTTGTTAAATGGAAATTTCAGGACGAAATGACTTTCGTTTACGTTGAGACTGTCGATGAACTCGTTGAAGCGATGATGGAGAAGTGATAACGGGAAATGGGCGACAAGGGCTGGCATCGTTTCATCCGATTTATAAAATTTCCAAGATTTGATTCACCAAAATAAGAGAAAATTTAAAAAATTGAACCGGGTCGATGAGCCAAAGCCTTAGTACCTGGCGCCAAAATGGTAACGTGTTCAAAAGTTGGCAGTTGCCACCACCAAATCATGTTTCCACGTCTTCTTCATGAGTTTTTACCTGAAATATAGTACAAAACTGCCATTGACCACCATGACGAGGTACCATCGGTCATGGGTCGTCACGTTTCCTCTTCGGATCATTTCTAGAGCTCTGTTGTGCTTGTCGCCGCCATAATTTTACTTGATTAGACATCGTCAGGCGAGCTTTGACTCTGTTCTATGCTAACCATACTGTAGCTGCCTCAGGCGTCTGCTTAGGAAGACTACCGAGCCGATTCCATTTGGGCCTGTGAGTCCGAGTCCGAGTCGAACATTCCACGATGAGAGGTTTTTCATTTCGCGGTTGTCGTAGAAGGTTTTTCAAACTCATTTTCTCTGGTACTCCGTCGCTGTTCCCCCACAATTCGTTGTTACTCGAACCCAACCGTCTACCCATCAGCCACATCTGCCCCTCCCAACCTCAAACGACAGCATCAGGATGTACCAACCGACGACCGAAGAACTCGACGTCGTTCATCCATACAGCAGCGTTTAAACCGTAGGTTTTTGGTCATCTCGAGAGTTGACGACCCTACACATCCATTCCTTTCCATGTAGGACAATTCCAAAACGGAGCGGGCCAAGTTTCTGCAGGAAGTAGAAGGCTGCTGCTTTCCACGAAGGTGCAGCCAGTTCTGCTACAGTATGAATGCATCCTTCATCCAGTTGGAAGAAAACCTTCTCATGAAGTCGGCAGGCACGGTGTTCATCTGAAAATTGAAAAATACCTAGGTATGAACTAGTTATAACAAGAGCATAGCATGACTAGCGCCATAGGGACCGTAATTTACTGAAGCAGTTTATACATAACAACAGATTTTATTCACCGTATTATTCTATATTAAAATTGTTTATTCAACTGT
Organism: Steinernema feltiae; assembly: GCA_007213375.1. Lineage (NCBI taxonomy): Eukaryota > Metazoa > Nematoda > Chromadorea > Rhabditida > Steinernematidae > Steinernema > Steinernema feltiae. Next base: position 6,554 of record MQUG01001528.1, on the reverse strand, counting down.
TATTATGCTGTTATGAGGATCAGTGAAACACGTTACCAAAAATTTACTATTAACTTGAATTAAAAATAGCCATAAACGGCCGCTACGTCCTCGAGGGACAACAAGAGAATGTTTGACTCAACTGGGTCAAAAATGAACTGCGGTTCAAACAGTAGATCCGGCGATTTCGATGGGACCACAATGGCGCCCACAGAGCCGACATCTGCCGAGCGTGAGCCCGCGCTCAACGTACCGCCTTTCCAGTAAGGCGTAGTTACAGTAACGCGGACGCATCCAACCAGTCTGGAAACAAGATTAGTTCCCTTAGAAGTTTTATTTCCGTCTGATCTCTCTGAATCTTCTGACGCAACTGCAATCTCAATACTTTTCTTAAAAAATACATATTGGCGTATCACCTACCTTTTGGTTGGTCCTCATGACCTCTTCACTCGAGACTTGTCCTCCGTAGTTGCGAGTGGCATGGCGCGGCCGTTGACCTTCTCCGCTAGGCACCTGACGACCTCGTATACCTCACGTGGTGCGTTGAGGAGGCGCTTCCTTTCGATGGAGTCAATGTACGCCTTTCGTCCGGTCTTGTCGGTCTGAAGTAATCATATTTGTTTAGTTGTCAACCGAACAGCTTATCACCAGTGTTTGCGCGAGCTTGCAGCAGTCCAGCAGGGTTGTTTGGGCGTAGGAAGGGGAGATTTGTTTTTTTTCGCCAGAATTCCGCCAGAATTCTCACGGCGATTTTCGGGTTCTGGATAGAACCTTTCTTTTGAGCGTTCTTCATTGCGACGAGACGATGGTTACCGTCAATCACCACATACTTCCGTCTTCCAAACGAAAGACTGTTAATTTCGCGCCATTATTCTACAAAACCACATTTTAGTAATGTTGAGGTCAATCAGTTTACCTCATATTGACGCCTTCCTATGAGGCGATCAAAGTGTTTGGGCCTCTTATCCCTGCTTGCTCCTCTCGGATCGTGGGTGTGGTTTTTCTGATTCCGCCACCGTTTACCCTTGTAAAGAAAATCTGAAATGAAGCGAATGAACTCGTGATGATAGGACCGCTAGACTTACGTTGCATTGAAGAAGATCCTCGTAGAAGAACCGACTGATGCGGAAGGAGAGGAACAAGGAGGGAATCCGAGATCTGAGCCTGATGGAATCACCGTCAGCTGCTCATTTATGGAACAAAAAGCGCTGCGAGAGTCACAAGCCACTGGCGGCATCGCATTAAGGTGGCCACCATCGCCTCCTTGGTCTTCTGTAATTGTGACTCTCAAAGCACATCTTGAATATTTGCACCAAAACCCACGATTTGAACATAAAAGTTGGTTTTCTCTGTAGTTCCGGCAACAAAAAATGGAGTTTTCTCTCAATTTGCTGAAGGGCCGAGCAATTCGTCATTGAGCGCTCGGTTTCTTCACTAGTCATTGCGAAGTGGTTTCGAAGAACCGCGTTTAGGAGTGAGAAACTTGACTCACGTTTAGTTGGATACGATTCTCAGAACGTCGGAGGACCGAGGAAACGTCGAAACGGCGTAAAAACGTGAAACTTTGTCTAGAATATTGAAATTTCAGTGATTTTGAAATGAATCCGCCTCTCACGTTCAGTTCGATAGGATTCTCAGGATTTGAATCAACGATGATTGTTTGAGACGGTCAGTGGAGCGTCTGACATAGCCGCGATCAACTGAAAATCGCAGATTTTAAGGGAAGACGCGCTGAAATGCACGCAAGCAGAATGCAATATTTGGTTTGAGGACGGCGGCGGAGAAGTCGAGCGCCACAAAACGCAGAAAATCGATATGTTGCGATCGAACTTTTGCGCCTCGCCGTCGCAGCCACCCTCGCTGCTGTTACGTCCAAACAGCCATTCGCAACCGCCGTTCTTTCGTTCGTTAGGTTTTGTGATTATCCACATTCGCCGGAGTTTAAAAGTTACTGCTTCAGCTTCATTGCAAGTGTTCCGTTCTAAATCATATTTGCTTAACGTAGTCAAAGCAGTGGGCGCCAAAAAGCTACTCAGAAAATCTAGAAAATGAAAATTCAGGTTCTGTTCAAAATATGGAACTGGAACGTCCACTTTAATGCAATGCCGCCAGTGGCGACTCTCGCAGCGCTTTTTGTTCCATAAATGAGCAGCTGACGGCGACTCCCACAGGCTCAGATCTCGGATTCCATCCTTGGTCTTCTCCTTCCGCATCAGTCGGTTCTTCCACGAGGATCTTCTTCAATTCAACGTAAGTCAAGCGGTCCTTGCATCACGAGTTCACTCGTTTCAGATTTCTTTTGCTCGAAACGGAGATTCTGGGAGAACGACGGACCTCCGAAACAAGAGGCCGCAGGGACATCATCCCGAGGACAGGCACACTGCGAATGCTCCTGAAAACCGATTCAGTCGGAGGCGACATTAATACAAAGCTGAACTACTTGTATTATCACATGGTGCAGACGACACAAGCCAATTTCAACCATCTATGGCGACAGCTCTGTCTCATTCACAACCGACAAATTCGGGTGGTGAAGACACTGATGACACTGGATCCAACTGCAGGCGCCCGACTCTGGCTTGGCCGCGAATACGCTGTTCCAGAACGCAACCGGATGGTTCTCTCAAGAAGGACCATCCGGTTGCGTTCTGGAACAGTTCAAGGATTTGTTCTTTGAGCGCTGCGATAACAGCGGTGTAGTTGATTATAAGGTTAGCTTTCACGGATAGGCTTTCAATAACAATCACGCGATTTATAGGACATCATCTTGTTTGAAGTCGAAAGTCTAGCGCTGAAAATTTCAGAGCTGAACAAAATGAAGATGCTGAGAAAGAGTTAACAAGCGGAACGAACAGCAGTGAGCTGATATCTGAAGAGGAATGCGATGCGTTTTCAAGGTATCTCGATCAAGAGCAGTTGCGCCAAACGCCAAGTCCAAATCCGGACGCTATCGATGCGAAAAATAGAGCCAGGGTTGTAAGTTTTGGTTTAGTCTTGCCAACAATATGTGGGCTTTACAGGAAGTGGAAGAATACTTTTCGACGCCGGCGAATCCAAAGACGGAGCCCTTCGAGTACTGGGCGTCATAATTTTCAACGATCCGCTTCCCGCTATTGCGAAGACTAGCCATAAAGCATCTGTGTGCTCCTGCGACGTCGGCTGAATCCGAACGTTTGTTTTCAAGTGCCGGATTGAATCTATCTGATTTGAGAACGCGAATGTCTAGTGAAATGCTAGAGCAGTTACTATTTCTCCATGCTGACATTCCTTTGTTTGGTTACTCACTGCATACCGCTTAATAAAACGTTGTTTCAAATTCAATTGCAAACTTCCGACTTCCGCTTCCGACTTCCGAAATTGAAATTTACACTTCCGCTCATCCTGCACGGCGCCCTGTGTCACGTTACAATTTACAATGGTTACTATGAATAGCACATTAATTGAGGTAGACCAGAAGACTGAACACGCGGTCCCGTACCCTATGAGCAAAGTACAGGGAGTTCGCAAACTCTCCCCGTTTCCCCCATGTTTATATCATGTTGCATTATTGTTGATCGTGGGCTCTCAAACGACGTCACATCGAGTGTTGCGATGTGCGGTGCGAACAGACGGCACTTGAATAAAGGTTTAAATACCAAATCTGAGGTCTCTTACTAAGCAGCACATCTCCGAACCAACGACGACTTCAACGGCATTCCGACTACTGAGAAAAGGCCGAACCCGCTCACTGTCTACTTAATCCACCCACTGATGCACGACAGTTTATGTTCTTGGTCTGTAATCTTTAGAACGAGCAATTTATTGAATAAAAACCAAATTTGGTCCCGACGCGACTGGAAGGTCCGCTTTACTTTTAATGCAATGCAGCCAGTAACTAGCGCCTCTCGCCGCGCTTTTTGTTCCATAAATGAGCAGCTGACGGTTGCCTCATCAGGCTCAGATCTCGGATTCCCTCCTTGGTCTCCGCCTTCCGCATCGGTCGATTTTTCCACGCGGATCTTCTTTAATTCAACGTAAGTCAAATGGTCATATCATTAAGTGTTCACTCGCTTCGTTTCAGATTTCCCTTTTAACCTTGTGCATAAATCACCCTGTTTTACCTACGCAAGAATCTCTCTATACCCTACCATCTACCATCAATTTCGATTTTTTCCAACGTACACCGTCAAACCGAGTCTGTAAATGGATGATCGAGCACAAGAAGATGTACGGTACTGACATGTATCAGAAAGAACCATGGCTCTGGGCTGCTCCCCAGAACAAATATGACACATGGCATCTTTCAAGCCCGTATTCAATAGACGAACAATATTTCTTCGAACTAGGAGATTTGAAAACGCTCACGGGCGATGAGTTCATCTCCGAATTGAGAGATATGACCGGGTGCAAACCCGAATTGGGAACTTGCTATTCCGCCAGATCCACTTACGTGTGGACACCGCCGACGTTTGCGGACATATGCGTCCACGAAGTTTACAGCCCTAATTTCGGAAGACTTCATTGTCGTTGAAGACCTCCAAGCAGTTTTTGTCTATGCGACCAAGAATGTGACGCAACTGACCAAGTGCTTCCCCGAGGGAAGACAGATGACAAACGACATTTTTATCCAAGTGGTAGAAAAGGAAGAGCGCCAGCGATTCCGGCGACAAACCGCCTTTCCCACCACATTTCGAGAATTAGAAATGGACTCAAACATTCTTTACGAAGGAAGCGGCGAGAACGCCGAATTTTCGATGAATTCGATGAAACGATGAATTCATTTCCGATAGAATCCGAATTTCTGAAGCCGCCTTGCTTTCCCCTTTGCCATGTTACTATAATCTTGTTACTAAAAAATAGTGCTAACGTTAACCTAGGTTTGGTCAAAGGCACACTTAAGGGTGTCATCGAATGATCGGGATTGTCGTGAATAGAACTCAGGGCCTGCTACCACACCCAGAAGGCACGAAAATCTTGAATTTATCGAGAAACAACGCGATTCGCCGATCAATTACTAGTTATCTTGAAAGTTTGTACGAAAACGCTCGTTTTGTGGGTAATTTATCGCTGATTTAATCTCACTTCCCCTCTTACCTATTCCGCTAAATTTAAATTTTTCTGATTCTCCAGACTCTTTTCAACTTTTCGAGGGCTCTGTTCAAAATATGGAACTCCGGACGTCCACTCCAATGCAATGCCGCGTGTGGCGACTCTCGCAGCGCTTTTTGTTCCATAAATGAGCGGCTGCCGGTAACTCCATCAGGCTCAGATCTCGGATTCCCTCCTTGGTCCTCTCCTTCCGCATCAGTCGGTTCATCCACGAGGATCTTCTTCATTTCAACGTAAGTCAAGCGGTCCTTGCATCACGAGTTCACTCGCTTCGTTTCAGATTTTCCTTATATGGTCAGATTTGGGTCAGAACAGCTGCGCAAGAGTCGCAGCTGTTCTAGTAGTTAAAGCAGCAGTAAAACAGCAGTAAAACAATCAATCAGAATACACTACGGATGAAGCGACAAGGCGGCCAGACAAGAACCACCAGGCTCATTCCCTTCTCATCAAACGTGCACAATGGTCGACTTCTTCGTAGCCCAAATCGAAACCATCGCGGAGACCCAGGTCTACATATGCGAAGCTCAATGGTGGACCGGTGGGGAGTTGAGGAGGCTCTTGGAGAGCAAATTGGCGGACCCAAGAAACCTACTAGGGAGATACCACGACCCCTTCGAGCGGTCGGGTCAGCCTCCTAAAATGATGCTAAAATCATTCCAGCTGACAGCACGGTCGCAGTTGGAGATCCTGTGCCATCTGGAAACCCAAGTACTGGCACGGTTACAACGAATGGGGATCATCAACGCCACGGCGTTCCGTCGGGTCAGCTTCGAGCTGACTCAGGATCCCCGATGCCCTCTGTGGGAAGATCAAGGCAGTATAACCGCCGACTGGAGACGTACGAGGGCCTACCGATCCCTGGAAGCACCGACGCCGACCATCCTCGCCGACTGGCAGCACCTGCCCCCAACCATTCCGAGGATCCTCGCCAAGGACCAGGAATGGAAAATCGAGATCCGAGGAAAACCGCCACGAAAGCCAGTATCAATCTCCAGCCGACCTCTAGGCGAAACGGACGCCTAGAAACTACCGGGCCGTCAGTGGTCAGAAAGCCGAGCGTGTCAATATCTTCCGTCCCCCGTATCGCGACCTACTTCTACCCCTGCCTATATCTCCTTTTTTTGTATCGCCATGTACCTCGACCCCTTCTATCCCTTATTTTCAATTATATCGTCATATGCCAGTAGTATACAGGCAGAAGGTGTCAGCGGGGCTTGCTCTCTAGTTTGTGTCAGAAGCCACGCCCCTCCGCCACCGACGGCAAGAGAATCAAAGAAGTGCGCGTAACCCATAGCAACCAGTGGCGCGTGCTCCGACGGCGCAAAGTTGCCAAGAGTTGCTAGGGTTGCCTGAGGAGTTGCTAGGGTGGATAACAACAACAACAAAAGTTTGGCGGTTGCTAAGGGATGGTATAAATTTAACGTCGACAAGCGAAAATCAGCTCTTATCACTACTGAAATCACTAATCACTACAGAGAAAGACACGA
>MQUG01001527.1:0-20646 GCA_007213375.1 Steinernema feltiae | reverse complement strand
CCACACCCTGATCCTGCAAATGGCTTCCACTCTTCCCCACTGCAAAGGCCTTGAAATTGTGATAAATCCCCAAAACGGGCCAATACAGTATCTGCCCAATCAGCATCTCTACGTCGGCTGTTTCTATTTGAGTTTCTTCACCGCAGCCATCATTCCGCACTTTTTCTTGCTCTACACTTGCTGGTAGCACCTCTTTGATCTCTTTTTTGTCTTTACCGTAATCTTCAGGGAGAAGCGATCGATGGACGCGTCCTGCTACAAGCTGATGACCACCGTGTGCGTCTGTGACATTGTCAACCTCTTCAATTGCATGTTCACGGCCGCGATTTTCAGTATTGTCAAACTCGAGCACTGTAATATGGGCGTCTGGATCCTTCACTACGGCCAGTTTGTCATGTGTGCGTTGTGCCCTGTCCTACCGTATACCAAAGGCCTGTTTTCCAGTTGCTTGGTATGCCTACTGCTGTGCAAACCTCATCCTTGCCGCCAATCGACTGCTCGAGTTTCTAAACAAGAAAATTTGCATTTTTCTGTTCGAAGGAAACCGAGCCTACGCGTGGGTTACTGTAGTTGTCGCGTACGCTGGACTGCTGTGCATTTTCTCGCCAAATTCGTTCTATTTTTACGATCCTGACGGTGGAATGTGGTACTTTTTCTGGCTTAGGGAGGAATCGGTAGGCACAAACTAGAAGGAGGTACCGTAATCCGCGCGCTCTTTCTTGCAGACCAACTACTTTCACATCTACAACAACATGATCAAATTGGGTTTGGTGATTGTCTGCTACGGTGTCATGCTAGTACTACTACGCAAACAGCTCAACACCGCAGAGCACACGGTTTCGGGTCTTTGAACGAAGGGTAACATTCCAATTTGCTTCAACCTGCCAACTACAGCTCGCTTCCAGCTGTCGATCCAAGCGTGCTTGATTGCGTCAGCGTGCGCAGCTGGAAACATCACCTATCTGGTTATATCCTACTTGCCGGTGGGCAACTCACCGATCGCGGGAACGGTCGGCGAGTTCCTCTGGGCTGTTCAGCACTCCGCAGCCGGATTCGTCTACATTACGATGAACAAGGCTGTGAAGATGAACGTGAGCAGATTCTTGGCGAGTATGGGGATTCGGAAGAATGCGGTCTCGGCGCCGTTGGCGATTCCGACTAGTTCGAGTAAAAGGAACATGGCCTGATGCAGATGTGGATGATATAGGTGTGCAAAATAACGATTTATATCGACTGATAGCGATTACAAATGCGACTAGTAATAGCAATTTAATTGTCAGTTATTCGAATTAAATAAGATCCTTGCTGCACTCATCCGATCACAGCAGTAGCGCTTAAAGTTCAGGCTCTTCTCCTCCAGCACGTCGGTGACTCCGTTCTCCTGAAATCTTTCCTAGATTCAACCACCGACCAGTCGCTCAACCTACCGTGCACCGGTAGAGCTCCTCGCTGGGGTAACTTCCAGTCCAGTAGGCGACTCCGCAGGTCTGCATGGTCATGTTCCACTCATCTAAGGACAGAAGTTACCGTATGCGGCGACAGAGGGGCGCAACTCACCGATGAAAGTGACGCAGAAGTGATTGGCGCGAGGATCGCTCAGGTGCGAGATGTTCTCGGCCATCGCGTCGCAGTCAACGATGGAACGCGACCATTTGAACCAGCTGTCAATGCGCTTGAAGGGACACTTGAGAGCGACGGCCAGAGCGACGAGGGCTAAGAGGACGAGGAACGACTTTGTTTTCTATGTCTTCTAGAGATGATGTCTTCTATGGCCTTGCTGTTGGTTCAAATGGTCTCTGATAGCAAATATCACAAGTTTTTTTTTACTATTCATGGGAGAAAATGACGCGACTTTAGCGCAAAAAGATGTTGCGGTGTAGCGGTAATGTCATGTCGTCTTTATAGCATACTGTATAGACGGGATAGCAGTAGATACATCACCAAAAGGTCATTTTAGGCACTAATCATGCTCACAGTCGGTTTCACTACATTCGAACTTTTCTCCAGCCTCGACGCATCCGTATTATTCGCACATTCGACCTTCCGCTTCAGCCGTAGACACCTTTTCAGCTGATCGTAGGCTGCCTGATTGAAGAACAAGTAGATGAGTCCGGTACCGAAATGCAGCATGAACCACGCGGATTCTCCGATTATTCCTGAATTTCTGCCCAAAGTCGTGTCCTTGGGAATGTAGCTGGCGCCCACGTAGCCGGCTGACGCAAAATCGGCCAATGCTGCGATGGTCAGGGTGATGAGCGAGATCTGAAATTGATTTTTAGGTACGCAGAGCTAGCTGGAACGATGCGCTACCTTTAGTTGCGCCTTGTCGAGCTTCTTTCCCGCCTTCTTCGACTGATAGAAGATGAACGCGAGCATAATCGTGTAGAAACTGCTGACGAGGCCCAGTTTTGTAAAGTTATTGACAACGTGGACCAAATTGAGCTGAAAATCGACGTTAAAAGCATGCACAACAGACGCCATTCTTACTGTAACGTCAAAAATGACGCCCGCGTTCGGGTCGTAAACAAATGAAACATTATTGTATTCTTCAATGCCGACCAGGCTGCCCGTGTACGCCAGAATGACGAGAACCCAGAGCCAACTGCGATTGCCGTCAAAGAGGATCTGCGACATTTGCTTGCTCGCGAAGATCATCATGCGGTTGAAGGCGAGGATTTCCGACGTTATCGTATAGGCGTACCAAAACGCTGAACAGCACCAAATGCGAGCATAATTGGCTAGCTACAGTACTCCCTACCGACATGCTGTCTCGCAAAGAACACTGTCCACGTGTAGCCATTACAGGGCGTCATATTGAGCACGGAGAGGAGTCCGGTCATCAGAGCCGAGTTGAAGAGATTCGCAATGTCCAAAATGATAGAAATGACGAGGAATTTGTAGCATGATTGCTGGATGAATTGCTTTTTGCTGAAATCCGCCCGGTTCACTCACTCATACGCACTTTAAACTCACCAGAATACGGTAAGATTGAATACACAGATTGGGATTCCGGCCAGTCCTACCAGCATATAGGCCACTCCGATGAGAAGCCGCCGCGTTGATTCATCGGGAACGGTAGAGAGATTGACGCGACCGTCCTCGCAGTAGGTGAAATTGGTCATCGCTGCTTCCAGGGTTCAGCTGAATGCTGTGATCGTGTATGAATAGAGCTTATATAGCCTGCGCGAGGACAATCGTCCGTGTTGGCGGGTGGATTGTTCTCGGAATTCGTAACGCATAAACTCGCCTCTTTTGTACTTTGTGAAAATAAGAAGACGTGATTGGGCATTCAACTCGTGCATGTGTCCTCCGATCGAACCGATTACATATTACATAGCGGTTCGTCAGTTGCACCGTTACCGTTATAGTTTGCACTTGTGAAATTGTCAACTACCAGAGTGCTCAAATAAAGACCAATGATCGACCAGAGCGCTCGAACAATGGATTGTTGAACCGCCAAGTCTTAGTAGCCAAACAGCCATGCATATTTGTTCTTTCTATAGTCTATTTGTGGTCTGCATGGGTACTGCAGACTGACCGTTGCAAGACCATAACTATTGAAGCGAAATTGTTTGCAGCTGCGGATTTTGTGAGATTCCGACGACCTCGCTTTGCCCTAGCGTAGTCACTAATGCGCCTATACGAACACAACAACTGAAACCCTGGCAAAGATTGGCTCTAGGATGCAGAAGTCGGGCTTTAACGTTTTGTGTTTGTTGGTTTATCTGTCTCTCTACAGTAATCCGGATAGTTTTTCGCTTATCGCAAAGCCAAAATGAGCTTAATGAACCGTCAAACAGACGAAAAAAGAAAACAATTGTTACTACATTATGTGGACATTGCAAGGTAGGTGAACACAGTGGACACATGTTAAAATCTCATAGAAAATCTGCAGATTTAGACTTTAGTCTTCCAGTAACAGGTATACCGTACAGGCAAAAAATAGACTACATGAGCTTTCTAATTCGGGAATCTAATCGCCTTGAAATTCAATTTTTAGCTTACCACTCTTTGTAGCAATGTTGGCTAGAGTCTAGCAGTTGACGAAGCAAAAGCAAAGAGAATCGCGGTCTATAGTTACTGTCCGGAAACTGAACTGAGTGTAGTCGCATCAACGCGACTACTATGACTACATCAGATCCACTGCTACTCTAACCGGACTTTTACCTCGCGGGACAATTTTTTTTGTTGTTTTTACGGTTTGTGAATGTCACCCTGATATCCGGAATGCCAAATAGAAGGGAACAATGTAGAAGTAACAGGGAAGACTATAACGAGGACAGTTTGAAAGTCCTGATTGATTAATTCCGACCAAGTTCAATCCAGCTCAAGCGAAAACTGCAAGGTGGGCGGTAGATGATGATGTAGATGATAGATGAGCTTGATAGATTTAAGTAGATGAGCATCATGATTGCCAAATCGCGAAGTCGTGTCGCTTGAGTTTTTGTGTTCTCTCAAGGATCAAGTGCTTCAACTTTTATCAACTTTTATGCCCCAACCAGCTGGTGTGCTGAACTGGTGGAATGAGGCGAATCGTTAGTGTCAACATCGAAAATGTCGTTTTGTTCAGTTGCTGCCGCAGGCGCAGAACTGCTCGTAAGTGCTCCACGAGCCGATCTTGATGTCGAAGAGAAAGTTCTTGCGCGAGGGGTTCGTGCCGATCCACTGGCGGCTGTTGAAGGCGATCTTCTCGCTCGCGGAGACGCTGCCGTCCATGATGATCGAGTTCTGGCACATCTGCAGGTAGGGACGCCAGTTGCGCTCGTTGTTCCCGGGGTGCGCGTCGCAGTAGGCGGCCGACGACTCGAAGAAGATGGACGAATTCGCGTCCTTCACGGCGACGACGTCCGCGGCCTGGGCGCACGTGCCCGCAGGTCCTGGCGTGGTGGCGGGGGCGATCGTGGAAGGACCGGCGGTGGGCGGGACGCGGGATCCCTGGAAGACAGTGGATTACGGTAGCTGCCTGCCGCTTACAAAGTCGGAAGCGGCGATCAAGTCGCCGAACGTCCCGAAGCCGAAGGAGACGCCGATGGCGAACTCGCGGAGCCGGAACTTGAGGAAAGCGCTGATCTTCATGAGCTGCGAGTACTGGTAGACCACCGCCTTGATCTTCGTCTCCACCGTCAGCGCCGCGTTCCCGGCGATCAGCACGCGGATGTTGTTGACAAAGTCGGTCAGTTGCGTCTTCTCCGCGCGGCTGAAGTTGTACTTGGGGTTGTTCATCTCCGCGCTCAGCTCCACCACCAGGTCGCAGTCGGTCTCGCCGGCGGAGATCACAAAGAGCTCGTGGAAGTGCGCGATGCGGAAGAACTGAAGCCGATCTGAGTGAGTACGGTAGCGCGCGCCGCAGGACTCACCATGTCGGAGACGTCGAGGAAGGAGCCGATGGAGCCGAAGCCGACGACCTCGATCGAGAGGATCTCCTCCTTCCACGCCGCGTGCATCTTGAAGAACAAGTTGGCCATCTTCTCCTCGTAGCCGAGGCTCGCGTCGCCGACGCAGAACGCAATCTCCGCGCGCAGCTCCGCCAGCGCGTCCTTCTCCGCCTGGTCGGCGCACGAGTTCTCAAACTCGAGGATCGCGTGCTCGATCTCGCAGCGGCCGTTGGAGGCTCTCGGTGAAGTCGGCGTTGACTCAGATGGAGACCTGGAAGAGGCCGTTGAAGTCGCCCCAGCCGCCGACCTCGTGGTAGAGGAACTTTTCGCGGAGACTCGCAAACTTGCCGAAGAGCACCTTGATCTTCGAGGCGCAGAAGACGAGGATCTCGTCCGAGGTGAGCGAGGCGATGTGGGAGGTCGCGTTGCACTCCTCGATCAGCAGATTCCACTCGTCCGCCTCCTCGCCAGAGAGCTCCAGCGAACAGCGGAGACCGTCTGCAGAGAGACGAGGGTGAGGAAGAAGACGCACAGCGCGGTTGTAGATCGGCCTCCGAGCGCGAACATCGCGATGACGATCCAAATAATGATTCCGACGCGTCTGTCGGCGCTTTTATAAGACTGCAGAGCGTCTGCGGTTGACGTGGAGCAGCCTGACCTTCGTGGAGCGCCCCTCATTTGCATTCTGTTTTTTGATGAACGGACGAGAATAGCAGAAACTCTGCGGGGCATGAATATTCAGCGAGCAAACTTTGAACGAATCGCCCGATTTTCGAGGGTCAGAAAACAGAGAGGCATCAGTAAGCATCTTAAAAAACTTCTGTTTATCACAATCTCACTGACAGTGGAGTCTTCTGTTTGAAAGAATGTTTGATTAGTGAAAAGACAGTTTTAACGAGTCACGTGGCTTTGAAGCCACTGTGGAAATCCAGATTTGAACTGACCCTGACCGATCACTGGTTCTCAAATCACACGATCTGAAACCCGTCGTTTCATCTGAGTCTTTCATAAGAATCAACTAGCATTTCATTTAAACAGCTATTTCAAGTCATTGTCCTCGCTATAACTCTCTTTGTTACCTCTGAATGGGATATTTGAGAAGAAGAGATAGAGAGGGAGAGAGCACTGCTTAAGTTTCGCATTACTCTCAGTTGTTTGGGCTTAGGTCTTGTACATGCAACGCGACACATGGACGTTAATTGCACATGCTTTGTTGATGCTTCCTGAGCTCTTCAAGCGTTGTTGTTATGCAAACATTAAAGCTGTGCTCCTATAGATATTGTTTGCTGAGGCTCTAACCATCAACACGCTGCTGAATGCTCAATTTCAAAAGCACCGCTGCTTGATGGTTGTATCGTAACTGGTTTACCAGCTCAAATTGAAACTTACCGCCTGTTTAGCATGTTTACACTGTCGTTTGAGTACATTTTCGGTCCCTCGCCCGTCAACAATTAACATTTAGATCACGAAATGCGTTCGAGTAGACTGAATGACATTCGATACGTAAGGAGTGTGGGATGCACTCTGACCATAGATACATACAAATTGGCTGTTTTTAGGCAATCCAAAGCATTGTGTTGTTTTGACGTTGAGGACAAAGGCGCAATTCTCTCCATTTGTTTAATGTAATCGTTGACTTCGAATGAAATTGCACGCCTGAGCGGCGTTACCCTTTGCAACGCTTGAGGATAATTTCGCTGTTGTTGTCCAGTAGAAGGCCTAAAATTAGTTCAGTGTTTCTTGTTATTGCGTGACTCTGCTATGAGAAACTGAGAAACTCATTATTTTAAAGGTCCTCGGCACTCAGCTAGTGGGAATTTTGGAAAAAGTGACATGACAAACGTTTTCTGCAGAATCGCGAGTTAGGCCTGCTGAGAACCAGTAATTGCAGAGCCAATTTTCAAGCTAAAAGCCAAATTTTGAGTCAATGCTTGCTGTACACTAATGGTTACTAGATGTGAAAATGCCAGCGATGAGCTTCTGCACAGTACAGTGAGAGTATCGTGAAAGTACTGGCGGGATTAGAGTTGATCCTAAAACCGGAAGTTTTTAGGTTCACAAAAACAAAAAGCTCTGACGAATACAAGTGACAAACAAGGGACGCCTATCATTCTCGTGACCACTGAGTGCACCTTGAAAAGAAAACTATTTAGGTCTAAAAATTTTGGCACGATGGCTCTGAACTCTGGCTCTGTTCTGGTTTGATTGGTTTACGCCTAGCCTAAAAACGCCTTAGTCTAAAAATTCAGTTTACGCTATCGTGAACCTTTAACGCACATCTTTATTTCTAAAAGCAACATGTTTGCGTATTGAAGTCGAAAACCCATTTTTTTGCTTGCTACTAGCTTGGATGCTCGAAGAGTTTCCATTCCCACTGTCTGAAGTCTGAACTTTCTGCAAGTTCAGCAGCACTTGTTGTGAACAGTGTTGTTTTAATTCGTTCGTTGGATGAATTGAAAATAAGCATGTTTGTATTATATGTACGCGTGTTCCTTCATTGTTGTAGAGCAGATCGAGGTCGCCTACCATATTGAGTCGTGTTTTCGAGGACCAATTCTCCAAAGACAAAAACATGTTAGCGCTTCATCACAAAATGAGACATTTGACATGTATCATCATTCAAAGATTCCAAAGACATGCGCTGACAGCTGACATGTTTTTCCATTTCAACGTTTCTCCAAAATATGCGCGCGGAGGCTGATTGTCAGTGCGTTTGTCTGTTATGCGCGCTGTCTGAGTTTTGGTCATCTCTTTTGTGTTGTCTGAACGACCGTACACACAAACATACCGTTAGTTTTCGTTTAATTATAGAGTGCCATCATTGTTGTAGAGCAAATCGAGGTCGCACATGACATTGCACTCATGAAAGTCGTGCTTTTTTCAAGTTTCAGTTCTCCCACGCAAAAACATGTAAAACTAGAAGCTTGTTTAGGCATAGCATTTTGTTTATTTCAAAAAGGCGCAGCCAAAAATTCATTATTCTAAAAGGTTCTAAACTGATTAATTTCACTGTAGTCGACAAAATAAAAATTCGCCCGCGCTGTTTTGTTGTTCGCAGAATGCGCAGGTCTAATCAGATCGCGTCTGCGGCGTGTATCATTCGGTCTGTTTGTTTGCCTGCCAATCGAACTTTAGAAGATTGTAGAAAAGTCAAATGCTGAGCATAGGACCACCCACAATTCTCCGTGCGACCGAAATAGAGTGCTCCGCTCCGCTGGTAGCATTGGTGTCGTTCGTCTACCATCTAGCAGCCTACGCTCGCCCTCCACTTAGGACTTTTTAAGTCTGTTTTCGAATGCTCACTTAGACAGGACGTGTTACTTCTCAAATGTAGTCAGGCGTGCTTGTACTCGTCATTCAGTGTTCTCTGAAGCGTGATGCCTCTGTCTGCATCGGTTTCATTGTGTTAATTAGAACGACGGGCACAGAGCTTCTTGTAGCTTGTTTAGCTATTCAGAGCATAGCGGACCGTGTTTGGGTGATACCCGGTCGCTTGAGATTCTCCCGTTTTCGCGCTCTCTAACCTGCCATAACCCGTAGCCTCGGCAGAAATGAGAACTGACGTGCCCCACTGCACTGGAAGCTTCGTTTCCGTGTCCGACGGAGCCGCGCAAATACAGTATCTCACCAATCAGCATCTCTACGTCGGCTGTTTCTATCTCGTCTTCTTCATCGTCGCCATCATTCCGCAATTCTTCCTCTTCTACACATGTCTGTGAGTTGTATACTCAAAAAAACCCTCCCAATACCGTATCCTCATGTCCACAGCGAGAAGAAGGCGATGAGCCAGTCATGCTACAAGCTGATGACCATCGTGTGCGTCTGCGACATGGTCAACCTCTTCAATTGTCTCTGCGTGGCCGGAATCTTTAGTATTTTCCGCATTCAGCACTGCAGAACGGGGATTTGGATTGTGTACTACGGTCAATTCGTCATGTGTACGTCTTGTGCTCACCCTACCGTAATCCAATGTTTGATTTTTTTTAGTCTTTTGGTATGCCTATTGCATCGCCAACCTCATTCTGGCCGTCAATCGACTCCTCGAATTCTTGGATAAGGAATTCAGCAATCTCCTATTTAGGGGAATCGCTCCTATTTGTGGATTGTGGTTGTGGCACTCTATGCGGGACTTTTATGCGTTCTATCGCCTCGTCCTTTCTACTTTTACGACCCGAACGCGGGCGTTTGGTACTTTTTCTGGCTTGGAAAGCAGTCGGTAAGCACCTCCTGGAGACCCCAAAATACCGTAGTGAACACCGTTTCCTAGACCAACTACTTTCACATCTACAACAATATGGGAAAACTCGCGTTGGTCATCGTGTGCTACGGTCTCATGCTCGTGATTCTCCGCAAGAACCTCAAGCAATCCAGCCATTTGGTGTCCATTTTTGAAAAGAAGCTCTCCATCCAGGCCTGCTTGATAGCGGTCGCCTGCGCAGCCGGCAATATCACCTACGTGGTCATCTCGTACATGCCGATGGGCAACTCGCCTATATCGGGAACGGTCGGCGAGTTCTTGTGGGGCGTTCAGCACTCCGCCGCCGGGTTCGTCTATCTCGCAATGAACTACTCGGTTCGAAGGAATGTGAATCGATTTGTGAAAAGATGCGCTTGTACTCGGAGTACAGTGCAGATTGCGAGAACGGTTGGAAGTAACAAGAGCTATGAGTTGTCTTAGGCGATTGGAATAAAGTTTTAAATTTGAATTGAATTTGAACTTTCAATTCTTAGCGCTGCAGTCGCAGGGCCGCAGGAGTGACAATTGTTGCTCCATGCCTGTGCTGACGGCATTTTTGAGAATTGAAACGCAGACAGTCGAACAACTCATTCAGTCGAAACGTAGACCAGTTACAAATCATCACGCTTTCGTGCACAAAACAGAAAGAAACTCGCAAACGAAGAAGATCGAGGTGAAGAAGCCAGAACGCTTCTTTCTCATATTGTTTTTTCTTGTGATTCGTGCCAAGCTCTGTGCGATCTTGTGTCAGAGACAGTCAGATACGTGCATGGCGAGGTCTTCAAAGATCCACCATGACTGCTGAGGAAGGCGCAAAGGCAAGGAAAGAAAAGAAGACGGAGATGCTGCGAGTTCTACGAAGCCTGATAAGTCAGGAAACCAGGTTAAATCACTAAGGCAGTCAGCCTAAGCTGAACTTGGTGCAAAGCCTTCGCAAAAATTCAAATTATAAGCTTTTAATGGACGGATTTTGCGGAATATTCTTAGATTTTGGCTCGCCATGCTTCGTACGGCGTTCAGGCTTTGCGCCATTAATGTGTCTTATTTGTACACCTTTCGTTTTTGGGGCATAAAACGGTGTGTGGACAAGCAAATCTGCAAATTTTTAAATAAATAAGCGTCTACGGGCATTTTTACAGGACAATTGACCGGCTGTTTGACGCTCATTAACCTCCTTTTGGCTTGCATAAAGAGAAAAACTTACCGTCTTGACCATAAATCCCGAGATCCGGATTATCGTAGAGACAGACAAACCAACCAACACAAAAATCTTGTTGTATTCGCTCTCCGTTTTCCTACTAAAGGAGGCAACTTTCTTTATCTGGCGGTTTACATCGGCTAATCCGCTCTTGAACTACCTTTCAACACTCAGCATGATTAAGCCGCCGCAACTCAACCAACTAATCAACGGAGAGCGAATTGAGATAAAGCTTACGAACTGAGCAGGCAGTAATCGCGGGGATCATCCGCGCACACTCTTGTTGATTGTCGGGCGCCGCCTTCTCACAACACAGTGTAAACTCGCAGGGTAGTCGACAATGGCCGCGTCCACCGTACTCTCCGCCTATTGCAACTGGCTAGATGCTAGCGGTGTGCACTATCCTAAAGTTGCTATTCGCTACATTGATGAAGCGCATGGCTACGGCCTGTTTGCGAAGGAGGCAATCGCCAAGAACGAAGCGGTCAATGAATGTGAGTCGTAGAGTAGAAAGTGCTTGATTGGTCAGTTCTCGCCGCATTTAGATCCCAGAATCGATTGTTATGGACACGGAGTAGCATCCGCAAAATTGCTCCTTTCGACACGCTGTTCAAGGAGTAAGTTGTGCATCAATAACGATCTCAAAAGAACGCTTTTCCAGAGATCAAAAACTGAAGCCAAACGACGAGCTGGCGCTGTTCGCGGCTAATCGGAGCGGCACAAACCCAGAATCCCCGTTCAAACACTACTTTGACATGATCTTCAATCGTGGCAATCTGATTCCTCTGCTAACCTACACGAAGAAGGACATTGAAGACTTGCCAATTGTGATGCAGCCTCTTGTGGCTAGTGGAACAGGGCCACGTAGAAGAGAGCTACGCGCTTGTAAGAGAACATTGAGTAATCGGATTTTAAAACCTATCAACACGACCTGTACGCGTGCATTTATGGCCCCCGAAAGCTACAATCGCATTGTTCTAGGCGAAGGAGCTCTGTCCCAAGTTGACAAAAACGAATTTTCACGAATCATTCAACAGCGTTTTCACTCGTAGCTACAAAAGCTACGAGAAAACGTGTCTGATCCCGCTGGCCGATATGGCCAATCACTCAGCCACTCCTAATACCTATCAGTTCCGACTGCGGCGTGCCGACCCTCAACGCTACATGATTATGAGTTCGCGAGCGATCGACAAAGACGAGGAGATCACCTTCTCGTACGGCGAATTCGACAACGGATTCCTGTGGTTGTTGTACGGATTTTGCCTGAAAGGCAATCCTTTCAGTCGCGCTGGATTGCCTTGGAGTATTGACTTGTGCATTCTTACACTGAAGCTAATTAATCCTTTTAGCCGTTCTCATCGACTACATGCTCGAGGAGACGTTGATCTCGGCGTCCACCGTTGAATTCCTCCAGAAAACGATGATGCGGGGCAATGCGCTCGCGCCAGTTGTCTACGTGAACGTGAAAGGCGAAGTTTGCGCGGGATTCCGGAATAACGTCCAAGTGCTGCTCTCGATGGCGGATACGCTGTAGGTCGTGCCTGACAGTGCCTGCTAATGGACCGTCCTTGTAGAACTGGAAAATCAGCAACATCGCCGCGCCAAATTGCCGCATTGGAGCTAAGGGTGACAGAGGCGATCGGACAGATTCTCATGCGTTTTCGGAGTTTTTTGGATGGAAAAGCGGTTACAGTGTCGGAGGAGAAGAAGTTCCTTTGGCTCGACGACCTGTTTTGTGTAGACACGGCGCTTAAGAAATTGAATCGTTGAATGTTTGTTCCTACTACGTTATTGATGCTGTTAAAACATGATATGCTATTTTTAATAAAACAAAACGTTGCAAAGCGGAATCCACATTGCGGTCCATGAATTTTCAAAATAGAGATCGATTGAACGGTCTTACGCCCGGATGTACTTGATTGACGGGTCGTGGGATAATCAGTTTGCGCTCCAGTGTAACTTCAAATATAGGTAATTAAACCATTTATATAACCATATAAAACAGGGTTCCCGCGGCCCGCTCACCGCTGGTCCCTCCACGATCGCCCCCGCCACCACGCCAGGACCTGCGTGCGACCAGGCCGCCGACGTCGTCGCCGTGAAGGACGCGAATTCGTCCATCTTCTTCGAGTCGTCGGCCGCTTACTGCGACGCGCACCCCGGAAACAACGCGCGCAACTGGCGTCCTTACCTGCAGATGTGCCAGAACTCGATCATCATGGACGGCAGCGTCTCCGCGAGTGAGAAGATCAAGAAGATCGCCTCCAACATCCGCCAGTGGATCGGTACGAACCCCTCGCGTAAGAACTTGAAAATTTGAAAGAAGATTTGAATTTGAACATGACTTTGCGATTTGGGTAATCATAGTGCCTAAAATGCGCTGTGGCCATCATGGACGCAAAGCATCATGTGGAGCACGTGGCAGTGCACACGCCTCGCAGTTTTCTCGATTGAACTCCGTCGCAATGAACTTATCAAACAGGAACTTATTCAAACAGCCCTCGTTGTAGTCTTACTTGTTCCACGTTGTTCGGGCCCTTTCGCTTCTGTTTGGCATTCGGGATTTCTGGGAGACATTTACAAACTGTAAAAACAACAAAAAAACGTCCCGTGAGGTAACAAGTGCAACGCGCGTGATAGTCCCAGATCTTTGCCTTGATGCGACTACACTCAGTCCAGTTTCCGGACAGGAACTGTGAAAAGCGGTGGTCTCTCTGAACCACCGCTCATTAGTTACTGCTAGTTCAAGCCTAAGCCCAAATTTGCGTTTATATGCTGCTGTTTCCTGCCGATCGCGGCTCGTTCCTATAGCCCACTATTGGATCGTGTTCGCCTAGCTTCACCAACGGTGAAGACCGACTTCTTCTGCATCTAAGAGCCAATCTTTGTCGGGGTTTCCGTTGCTCGAATTGATGCATTCTTGACTGCGCAAGGGCAAAGTGAGGTCGGTGAACATTGTGCCAAAAGCCAAAATCTAACAGAAATCCTGCAAACCGTAGATTCAAACAATTAGTTTTTTTATCTCCGAAGAACTGCGTTCTTCTATGCGAAAAAGCTCATTTCGCCTCCGCGTAGGTCTCCTCGCTTTTCGACCATATCACAATAGGGTCGCTTTATTAGTAGTTCCAAAGGGCAACTTGCGAAGTTTCCAACTTTCGCAATAAGTCGTCGCGAGACCGCGAGCAGACTCAAACGCTACGGAAAAATAGTCATGGTGCAACGAACACCCTAGAGTACCTATGCAGCTAGGCGAAAAATGGACGATAGCAAGAACAAGTATTTATGGCTGTTTGGCCAAGACTTGGCGCTTTAAATTGTTAGATGTTCGAGCGCTTTGGTCGACCATTGGTCGGTCATTTGAGCACTCTGCTCGTTGACAATTTCAAAAGTGCACACATATCGTAACGGTGCAAATTAAAAGCCGCCATGTAATCGGTTCGATCAGAGGACACCTGTACGATTTGAATGCGCAATCACGTCTTCTTATTTTCACAAAGCACAAAGGAGGCGAGTTTACGCGTTATGAATTCCGGGAATAATCCACCCGTCAACATGGATGGTCGTCACAGCTCACGCTATATAAGCTCTATTCATCCGCCTTCATAGCATTCAGTGGCAGCAGCGATGGCAAATTTCACCTACTGCGAGGACGGTCGCGTCAATCTCTCTACCGTACCCGATGAAGCGATGCGACGGCTTCTGATCGGAGTGTCTTATATGCTGGTAGGACTGGCCGGAATCCCGATTTGTGTCTTCAATCTTACCGTATTCTGGTGAGTTTAGAGTACGTATAGAGGATGAATATGGCGGCGGATTTCAGCAAGAAGCAATTCATCCAGCAATCGTGCTACAAATTTCTCGTCATTTCGATCATTTTGGACATTGCGAATCTCTTCAACTCGGCTCTCATGACCGGACTCCTCTCCGTGCTCAACATGACGCCCTGCAATGGCTACACGTGGACGGTCCTCTTTGCGAGACAGCATGTCGGTAGGGAGTACTGTAATTGGCCAATTATGCTCGCATTTGGGGCTGTTCAGCGTTTTGGTACGCCTATACGATAACGTCGGAAATCCTGGCCTTCAACCGCATGATGATCTTCGCCAGCAAGCAAATGTCGCAGATCCTCTTTGACGGCAATCGCAGTTGGCTCTGGGTGCTCCTCATTCTGGCTTACACGGGCAGCCTGGTCGGCATCGAGGAATACAATAACGTTTCATTTGTCTACGACCCGAACGCGGGCGTCATTTTTGACGTTACAGTAAGCTACATGGCATCGTTGGTGAAAGTTTAACGTCAATTTTCAGCTCAACTTGGTCCACGTTGTCAATAACTTTACTAAACTGGGCCTCGTCAGCACTTTCTACACGATTATGCTCGCATTCATCTTCTATCAGTCGAAGAAGGCGGGAAAGAAGCTCGACAAGGCGCAACTGAAGGTAGCGCATCGTTCCCGCTAGCTCTGCGCACCTAAAATTTGATTTCAGATCTCGCTCATCACTCTGACCATCGCAGCGTTGGCCGATTTTGCGTCGGCCGGCTACGTGGGCGCCAGCTACATTCCCAAAGACACGACTTTGGGCAGAAATTCAGGAATAATAGGAGAATCCGCGTGGTTCATGCTGCATTTCGGTACCGGACTCATCTACTTGTTCTTCAATCAGGCAGCCTATGATCAGCTGAAAAAGTGTCTAGGGCTCAAGCGGAAGGTCGAATGTGCGAACTATACTGATGCGTCGAGGCTGGAGAAAAGTTCGAATGTCGTAAAACCGACTGTGAGCATGATTAGTGCCTAAAATGAATTTTTGGTGATGTATTTAGTGCTATCCCCTCTATACAGTAAGCTAAAAATTCAACTTATAAATTCAACAACAAAAATTATGTGTTTTTCTGTCCGTACCGGAGTCATTCGAGACAGAAAAGGGCGCGAAACTCAGACAACGCGCAAAACAGACTGCGCAATGAACACAAACACGATGAGTCATTGATGAGACGAGACGCCAGTGAGAATGAGTGATGAACAGGGAAGACACGCGACCGAGCTGATTAGACTTTTTGGTTTTCGGTTACTTTTGGGCTTATCAGCGCGTGGTTAGAGACTCTGTCTACCAAGTGCCAAGAAAGTGCATTTTGATACGTCTAAAATAAACGCCAGATCAACATCAAAGAAAGTGTACTGGTCCATTATAAAATCGCCCCATAATTTCTTAATAAATGTGCGATCTCCATTAACTTTTATATCTGGAGACTGAGAAATTCTGATTGCAGCATCTTGGTGCGAAGAGTCGAGACGCAAATCGATTTTTCATCGTTTTTATCATTTTTCATAGCTCTCGGCACAAGCTTAAAATTCAACTGCTGCCAATTGAGCGTTTCAATTGCAAGGAAAGATGCAATTTATTGTTGCGTGTTGAGGTGGAGAGCGTAACATTGTGGTTTAGTGGTAACCTCAAACTTGGGAATTGTCAACATCATTCTGTTTGCGAGAGGAGCGTAACTTTCTCCATGCGGTCACAATAAGTTCACAATGCTCGTTTAGCACGACGCCGAATCGAGCAATCTCCATCGATCACACACTCAAAAATGGCAATTCAAGAGGTTTCACAATTGCAAGTTATGTTCCAGAATAACAGAGCGAGACCAGAGATCCTACTTGACCCCACTCCCAAGAGATTTGACCTTGCTGTTGATCGAGCGAAAACCAAATTGCTTTGGAGGCGTAAATGAGAATAAATTAGCATGGAAGCTCTCAAATGCCGAGGATGTTCGTCTCCAAGGGCAGCTGATCAATGTTGGTATTTCGTATGTGCCGAACAACCGCGCGCCTCAGGGCGCGGCGGTAGAGCTTCAGCTCCGTGATAGACGCAAGATGCACTTATTGTATAAGAGGCAATCTTCCTGCATTTTCCGACCAAAAGTCGTCAAACACAATCACTTCCGTTCTTCTCATGCCCTTTAGCGTCAAATGTACAATTCGCTGTTATGACACCTGTCGCTCTTCACACAAATCCTAATCCACCGTCGATCCCCCGATTAAGCGGCACTGATCACCGATCAAATTCATTGTTGATCCATGAAAGGATACTGTAGTATACGAAAGGATACGAAAGGTTACTAATGTAGGAGGCGGAGCTTCACACGTTCGCCGATGGCAATTTCGATTCGTGTTTTCTGTCCACGGGCGGCACAACAACGAATTGTAGCTTGTATTCATGAATTGCTCGTCCACCGGGGTCGCTGCACTCTTGGACAAGGGCACGCGAACGCTCGCACTTCCTGGTCGCACTTCGCTCGCTGTCATGTGGGTCTGAGCGTTTTGTTTATTGAGATTAACCACCGGTAGTACTCCCTTCCCTCAGAACACGCAATCCAAAGATCAGAATCAGATCTGTTTGTTCGTATATGACCGTTTGATGATCCGAGAAGCTCTTTTGATCAAGACACGCCTCTGCTTGTAAGAGTGCAGCGGACTAGGAGCTTTAAGGAAGCTATAAAAGAGGCCTCGACAATCGCACTCCAACCAACCACCCATCAATGGCTGCTTGCATGATTCTGTTCGCAGTGATCGCCCTGAGCTGTTTGAGTGCTGCGGAGAAAGGAAATGGACCTGAATTGTCTCCAAAACCCTCTCTGGGAGGCGCTCAACTCCATGCCAAGGTGAGACTAGTGTTTGAGAGTCACGAGAGCGTTTGGATGTTTTTTTCAGGAGGAAGCCGCGGATCTTATGAAATTTAAGACGAAAACGGAAAGCGAGGAGAGAGAAACTGAGAGGTTGGAGAGCGATCAGGCCGCTCTTTACGCCCAGAAGAGGCAGCAGATCGACAAGGCGCTGCGGGATATCAAAGTGACTACGGTAGTTTGAAAGCCGTGATTACGGTTGTAATTTCAGAAAATGAATGCGAAACCGGTTCCTCAAGAGATGGTCGCCAACATCGTCGATGTGAACGCGATTCAAGTAGCGGATGATGAGTGAGAAGATCGTTTTTGGACTTTGTCTACAGTATCCTTTCAGGGGACACCTCAATTCCAGTCGCACAAAGCGACAAACGGTGGCTTGGGGTCCGGATTACTTGTGGCCGAACGGCAACGTCAACTACTTTTTCGATCCTGCATTCAGTGAGCGGCAGAAGACCGCGCGTCTACAGTACCCTCATATCGCTGCTTTCAGGCGAGAACGGCCGCATGTTCGTGCGAATGGCGATGCGTTTCTACGAGGCGAACACGTGCATCCGCTTCCACGAAGTTGACCCAACTCTCAACGAGCACAAGATCCGCATCTACCGCGACACC
Organism: Steinernema feltiae; assembly: GCA_007213375.1. Taxonomy (NCBI): domain Eukaryota; kingdom Metazoa; phylum Nematoda; class Chromadorea; order Rhabditida; family Steinernematidae; genus Steinernema; species Steinernema feltiae. Next base: position 2,546 of record MQUG01001527.1, on the reverse strand, counting down.
GGCTGCTTCAGCACACTCGGTCGATGGCGCACAACGACAATGACCCAGGATCTCTCGTTGAACGCCGGCTGCGAGCGGTTCGACAGCTCATGCCACGAGCTCGGCCACGCGCTTGGCTTCATCCACACGCACACACGCAGCGACCGCGACGAGTGGATCTGGGTGGACACGGACAACATTGAGGATTACTACAAGCCTCAATACGCCGGGTTGACGAACGACTTTGGGTTCCGCTATGACTACCGTAGTCAGCTACACTACTGGTCAACGTGGGTTCGCCCCACGCATTCGTGCTACAGAGGCGCCGCTTTAGGCTCTGGGCGATAGACCCCAGTAAGGACGTGAATGGTCGCCTACGACTCCAAGTATCAAATGGCGATTGGCGCGAGCCAAACTCCAACTTTCACCGACATTGCGATCATGAACAAACTCTACAGTTGCAGTGAGTGACGCGCGCGTCCTGCGCTGATCTAAGCGCCCCTGATTCAGACACGTGTCCTGGGAACAAGCTGAATTGCGCGCGTGGCGGCTATCCGCATCCGAACGACTGCACGCGGTGCCATTGCCCGAGTGGATTCGGGGGAGTCGATTGCTCGCAGGTGAGAGAGACCGCTGCGAGACCGCACCTTAAACTCTCCTCTTGCAGCGTGCTCCCTCCACGCCGGGCCTCAACTGCGGTCAAACGCTGTACGCGAGGAACGAATGGCAAACGCTCAAGGAGAACAACGTGTGTGGCAACGGACAGCACGTAGCCGCGAACATCACCAGTCCTTCCACGTGCTTCTACCACATTTACGCGCCCGCCGGCCATCGCATCGAGTACTGGGTCAATTTTATCGGCTTTGACGGTCGCAGCGACGCGCTCTGCTTCGGCCAATGCCGCTTCGGCGGCCTGAACCTGAAGGGTCATGACGCGAACATGCAGCCTGAGGGCTACCGACTCTGCTGTCCCTCGCAGCTCACCGAGCCGCTGCGCACTTTTGGCGACGTCCTCGTTATCGAGGCGTTCAACAACTTTCGCTACACCGATTTCCAAATCATGTACCGCGTCGGTAAGCGCACGCTCTGTGCTACAGTAACCCAAATGTGATGCTCTAGATCCGTGTGGAGCGACGTTGACTGCGACTCCGAACTTCCAGTGGTACACGTCGAACTACGCGGTCGGCAACGGAAAATACGAAGCCGCCGACCGCAACGACCCGACCACGTGCACGTGGACGATTGAGGCGCCCGCGGGGTCGAAGCTCCTCTACGCGGTGAACTTTGTGGGATTCGACGGCAACCGCTCCGCGCTCTGCTACTGGGATTGCTGGTACGGCGCCGTGGAGGTGCAGGGCGACGAGCGCCTGAAGTACTGCTGCCCCCAGCAGGAGAGTCAACTCGTGCGGAACGAGGGGAACAAGCTGACCGTGAAGGTGACCAACATCTTCCGGTACACCGAGTTCAAGATTCAATACGCGATCGGTAGGCCACGCACTGCTGTTACAGTAACCCAAATCGCTCTCCTTCAGATCCTTGCGCCAACGTGCCCACTATGTGCTGGAACGGCGGCGTCCCCGACCCGAACAACTGCGGCTATGCGTGTGTCTCCCGGGATTTACCGGACTCGGTTGTTCCGTACGCGAGCCGCCTTCGGGGGCGCGACGTGTGGCAGATCATCCTGGCGACGACGACTGGCAGTGGTTTGCGCAGAACAACGTTGTCGGTCCGGCAGTTGGACGCCGCTGGACCGGAACAACCCCGCCAAGTGCACCTACATCGTGGAGGCTCCCGTGGGGAAGCGCGTCGAATACGAGATGAATTTCGTCGGATTCGACGGCAACGAGAACGGCCTGTGCACGCCTGGCTGCGCGAACGGCGGCGTCGTGGTGCGCGGCCACAACGCGTTTGGCAGCCGAGGGGGTCAACTTTTGCTGCCACAACGACTACAACCAGATGAGGACGAGCGGCACGAATCTCCTGGTGCTGCAAGCGTTGAACTCGCTCCGCTACACCGATTTCCAGATCGCCTACCGTGTTGTGTGATTGTAAACTGAATTCTTATGCGTAATAAACTCATTTGCATGTGTTTCCCGGTTGTTCGATCAAACTATCATAAATTAACATAAATTTGGTCATTCGACTTTTGGGCTCTAGTCTGATCAAGAATAATAGTAACACGGAGCTACAAGAAGAGTGAAAATAACACGAACACATAATGCGGCAGAATGCGTCACTTTGTTCGCTTTTCGTACATGTCAGCTGTTTGGTGTTTGCCCATAGCATTGTATCCCAAGCATGCGAGACAAGGAATCTGGCTGAATTCATGAAATTACAGTCAACCCGCACGATATGTTCTCCATGTCGAATGGCTTTCCAACGATCTGTCAGCAACGATGGCATTCTCGTCATTTTCTTGTCAAAATAAAAATTGAAATTCAATTCAGGAGGACGGAGTCACCGACGTGGTGGAGGAGAAGAGCTTCAACTTCAAGCTTCAACTGCTGCGACACGGATGAGTGCAACAAGGACCTCATAGAACTCCTTTAATCCGTTTCATTTGTCAT